>APFE030108209.1:0-14585 GCA_000404065.3 Pinus taeda
TAGTTTCTGACAACCCTTGTCTTTGAGTGATGTTTGCTTATATGGTTGCAGCCTCAAAAATACCTGATCCCCTTCTTGAAATTGGCACTCTGAGCGATGTTAGTCTACCTGTTGCTTCATGCGGTTTTGAGCGTGATGAAGATTCTCTCTAAGATGGGCGAGCATGGTTGCACGGTTTTGTAGGAGTTGATCCACCGCTTATACCTTTGAGCATCCTTTGATATAAGAAGTAGGGGAAGGAGGGAGTTGACCATATACTGCTTCATAGGGAGTCATTTTGGTGGTGGCATGATAGTTGGTGTTATACCACCATTCAGCCAGAGGTAACCACTGTACTCAAAGATGTTGCTTTTCTGAAGTGAAACACCTAAGGTAGGTTTCCAGACATTTGTTGACAGCTTCAGTTTGACCATCTGTTTGTGGATGATAGGAAGTGCTGAGTTTTAGTTGGGTGCCTTGTAGCCTGAAGAATTCTTGCCAAAAATTACTGGTGAAGATCGGGTCACGATCGGACACAATAGAAGTGGGCATGCCATGCAATTTGAAGATCTGATCCATGAAAGATTGAGCGACCAAAGTCGGTGTAAACGGGTGGGGTAGGGCGCAGAAATGAGCATACTTCGAAAGTCTATCCACAACCACCATGATGACTGACCTGTTTCCTGACTTCGGAAGACCTGTAATGAAATCCATAGAAACCTCTGTCCATATTGATGACAGGATGGGCAATGGTTGTAATGTGCCTGGTGTTTTGACGGTCTCCCCTTTGTGGTGTTGACAGACATTGCATTTTGCTACAAAAGTAAGGATGTCCTTTTTCATGTCTGTCCAAAAAAATGATCTTCTGGTGCGAGCATATGTCTTCTAAAAGCCTGAATGTCCTGCAATGGGGGATGAGTGCAATTCTGCCAAAATGCGACTTTTGAGGGTGGATGTTGGTGATATCACGATTTTGTCCCTATAGCGAAGAATCTCATTCTGCCACGAGTAGCCCTTGGTGGGATTTGGATCTGCCTGCAATTGACAAATGAGTTGGGAGAGCCCGGGATGTGAAAACCATTCCCTGCGAGCCTCTTCAATCCATTCTGGAATGGTAAGGAAAATTGCTAACATGGTACTTTCTTCCTCAAATTGGCGAGATAATGCATCTACTACACTATTTTCTTGCCCTTTTTTGTAAATGATCTCATAATCATATCCCAACATTTTGGCGAGCCATTTATTTTGTTGTGGGGAGGATAGGCGTTGCTCCAAAAAATATTTAAGACTGTGATGATCTGTGCGGATTTGCAAACGTCGCCCTAGTAAGTAAGGTAGCCAGGTCTCTACTGCATGTAAGATGGCCATCATTTCCTTCTCATAGGTAGATTGACCCAGATTCTTCCCACTTAGTTGCTGGCTTGTGAAGGCCAAAGGTCGACTTTCCTGCATTAAGACTGCCCCAATACCTGTACCCGAAGCATCACATTCAATGACAAAAGATTTGGTAAATTAGGTAGTGCTAAGACTGGAGTGGAACACGTGGCATTTTTTAGAGCTGTAAATGCCTGTTGTGCGTCCTCATTCCAGAAGAATGAATTTTTCTTCAGGAGTTGAGTGAGGGGCTTCGCTATGCGACCATAATTGCGGAAAAATTTGTGATAATAGCCTGTGAGACCCAAAAATCCTCTCAGGCTCTTCAAGGTCTTAGGTTGAGGCCAATCCTGCATTGCCTGGATCTTTTTGGGGTCCACCTTGACACCTGCACGCCCCATAATGTGGCCCAAATACTCAATTTCTTCCATGTCGAACGAACACTTGGACATCTTAACAAATAATTTATGCTTGCGGAGCAGTTGCAAGAGTAGATCTACATGCTAAAGAT
This sequence comes from Pinus taeda, assembly GCA_000404065.3. Taxonomy (NCBI): domain Eukaryota; kingdom Viridiplantae; phylum Streptophyta; class Pinopsida; order Pinales; family Pinaceae; genus Pinus; species Pinus taeda. The sequence goes on from APFE030108209.1 coordinate 1,865, forward strand.
GTGCGGCGCAAGTGAAACTATAGATGAGGATGTCATCGAAGAAGACAAGAACGAATTTCCTGAGATATGGTTTGAGAAGATGGTTCATAAGGCTCTGAAATGTAGATGAGGCATTACAAAGACCGAATGGCATGACCAAGAACTCATAATGGCCTTCATGAGTTCGGAAAGCAGTCTTTGGAATGTCGACTTCCTTCATGCGAATTTGGTGGTAGCCTGAGCGAAGATCCAGCTTAGTGAAGAATTGAGCCCCATTGAGTTCATCCAAAAAATCATCAACCACCGGGATGGGAAATTTACCTTTGACTGTCAATTTATTGAGGGCCCTGAAGTTTTGACACATCCGCCATTCCCCATATTTCTTGAGTACCATGACCACCGGTGATGAATAAGGACTAATGCTGGGACGTATGACACCTGCTTCCAAAAGTTCCTTGATTATTTTTCTATTTCATTCTTTTGGGTGAACGGATATTTGTATGGGCGCACATTTGGGGGTCGGGCCCCAGGAACCAAGGTGATGCTATGATCATGTTCCCCTCTCAAGGGTGGAAGCTCATGAGGCTTGTCAAAGACCGACAGATGGTTATTTAAAATCTGTTGCATCTCAGGATGAATCGGCAGAGACTTGGTTTCGATTGCCTGGATGGCATTAAATTGAGCTATAACTCCATGATGGCCCTTTTTTAGCAATTTTTCCATCCTATGCGAGCTGACGATAGAGGGAGCTCCCGCCTGGAGTCCACGGAGGGTATGTGTGGAGTTATTCTGCTTAAAACTCATATATAACTCATGGAAATCCATTGTGATTGGCCCAAGAGTGCGAAGCCATTCAACCCCGAGGACAGTGTCGCACCCACCCATGTGTATTGCAAACATGTGGGTCTTCAACTTATAATATCCCATTTGAAGTTTGACATTTTCACAGCGGCCTTCACATTTCATTGTGCCCCCATCCGCAATTTGGACTTGGAAGTTAGAAACTGCTCGTACAAAACAATGCACTACTTCCGCAACTTTTTGATGGATGAAATTATGTGTACTTCCACTATCAATCAAGACTACTACTGGGCGATGTTTAATAAAACCTCTGATTTTGAGAGTTTGAGGTGAAGAAATCCTTGCCAAAGCATGCAGTGAAATAACTAGTTCGTCAGGGACATTGTCCTTTTGGTTGTCCTCTTCTACTGCCTCAGGTTCCTCAAGTGGTGGATCTTCCTATGATGAGCTATAATTAGTGGCATCAATTTGAAAAAATTTGGGCTCCTTGCATTTGTGACCTGGGGAGTATTTTTCATCGCAGTAGTAACATAATCCCTGCTTTCTTCTTTCGGCCATTTCTGCAGGTGACACCTTTTGAACCTTAAGTGTTTGAGTCGTGGTGTGAGCCTGTGGGGGGCGACCCTTGGCGGTGAAATTTGGGCGAGTGTACTGGGCTGCTAACGCACGTTCCACGTTACGAGCTACCTTGCAAGCCTCCATCCATGTGGGAGGGTGGTGCAGTTGGACGTGGGCTTTTATGGCCTCTTTAAGACCGCTGATAAAACATTCCATGTAGAACACATCTGAGAGACCCCTAGTGCGGAAGGCTAAGGATTCAAAGGTTGTATTATATTCATCCACTGTGCCAGTCTTTCGGAGCTTAGTAAGATGACCCATAAAAAGAAGATTCTTGGTCAAAGCGTTCTGTAAGAGCTTTTTTGAAGGTGGCCCAAGTCAAAAAAGGTGCATTGCAACGTTGATGCCATTCCCACCATTACCACCTTTCATTTTCCAAGTACATGCTCCCCACCATAAGTTGAGTCTCATTATCTAAGATGTTATTCAGATTGAAATACTGCTCCATTTGTGTTATCCATGCTACCGAGTGAGAACCATCAAATTTATGCATATCCAACTTGGGAGGTCTCGGACGGGATTGTTGTTGGGGGCCCTAGAGGTGAAGAGAATGGCTAGACTCACCCTCAATGTGTCCATTGCCAATATACGCTTCCTCATGGGCTTCCTCCTTGCCCTTCGGGATTATGCTCGGGATTAAGTTCGTTAGTCCGTCAATCTGAGTTTGGAGGGATTGCAAGGATTGTTCAAGTTTGTCCATCCTCTCATTGGCCATAGCATGAGCTCTAGTTTCTACCATGCACCGACCTGATGCTCTGGAAATTTGGGACCACCAAAAGAATTTTTTCACTAAGAATTGAATGGTACCACCATGCTTAGCTCGTTGTCCTAATTCTGATGGGCTAGATCACCAATAAGCGCCCCGGGAGATCTCAGACTCTTTTTTTTTTTTTACTCCTTCCTTAGGACTACCGCAGTCGCCGAATCCTCAAAATGTCAATGCTGCCAAAAGTCCTGCAAAAATCATGCTCCGGTATAGGAACCCCACACAACTACTCAGATCAGGTGGATCTAAGAGATCTGAATGGCGGATCAGATAGCTCTAAGCGGTTGAACAGATTGTTGCTGCAGATCTGATGGATCGAATAGATCGGACTGATGTCTATTGCTGCTGCACCCTTTGCGCGAGCGGATCTGGCAGAGATGATGCGTGATCCCAAGATAGAAAAGGGAACTATGGTCTCGAGGAGTGTCAGGTGCTACAGATCGCAATATACATAAGGCTCTGACAGTAGTACTCGGCCCAATGTTTCAGGGCTCTAACTAAGGAGGATCAACTGTACTCTTAGCCGTACAACCCGACTACCCTATCGTACGGGCAAGTAATCTCTCCAAGTGTTATTCTCGATGTACTGTAGCAGCAAGACGACTAAAGGTTTATCTATGGCTAGGTTGCAGAGGAGCTAGGGGGCTTCCGATATACCTAGAAGGCACTTGGAAGACAGTCCGTACGCAGTTCCGTCTAATGCGCTACTACTCGAAGGGGTACCCGCAGGGGTTACAAGGCAGTCCAACAAGCGTGACCACCTCTTGTATTTCCTACGTGCATGCCTCCCCAAATCCGCAGGTTTATGCGCTCAACGATAGATCCCGTGGTTTAAAGACGTCGGAACACGTCTCTAGCCAAAAAAAAAAAATTGCTAAGAAATGGAGATCCCACCGGCCCTGGGAAGTGCTCTGATACAACTTGTTATGCTCTTAACCTGCAAAAAGATACCCAAATGCAGAATATGTGAAGAAAGATACCCAGAACATAGAATAGTGAGAGTCAACAGCAAATATTTTATTATTCATAAAGCAATGTTCATTGGCCTCTTTGAGGGGGCAACCTCCAATAGAGCAGAGCTCGATTCAAAAATAAGACACGATTCTCCTCACAGGGAGTCTCTATCCTTTATATATGACTCATACATGCAATACCATGGATCAATACCATGGGTTTTATTAATACCATCTATCTAATACCATGGCCCATTTGCAACTAACTGTGGTCCCTTCATTAATTGCGGGTTAACCACTTACAATTATTAATATGGGCTTTATTGACTCTTTACTATGACGTGATCCCACTACCTAAATAAGGGGGTTAGGGTGGGACCCTAACAGAACTGGAGCTGCACAGACAAGAGAAGGAAGCACAAGAGGACAGACACAACACGGGGCACACCATGCCCAGATTGATGAAACTGCGCCCATACAGGTGGTAGAATCATCCGAGGAGCTAGTACAAAGCAAACAGGGTGAGAAGTCATAAGAGTAGGACTTCATTCAAGAGAGTGAAAGAGAACTTGAGCAGATGGATACAGAGATGGAGCACCCAGAGTTAGAGCAAGAAATCGACCTCATGCCTTACCACCAAGAGGTCGACCCACCGGCTTCACCAGATCCGGAAGAAGAGCAAGTCCTGAGCGACCAAGGTGATACTGAGATCCTTGGAGACAATCTGGAAGAAGAGATGCACAACATATCATTCAATGAGTCTCAACATAGAGTTGTCCAATCTCGTAGAGTGTCTACTCCAAATGTCCACACATCTCCTGCAAAGTTTGAGGAACAAATGATCGTATCTGATGTGCGCAAGCATCCAACAACATTGGACGATGCTACCAGAGCATATTCTAAAGCCATGTTGATGGTGTTGGACTCGCCAAAATGTCAAGGGATCTCCCCGGTAAGAAGTCCCAACTAGACCTCAGACCATTTGGTGTAGCAGCCCCAACAGTGGGTCATACGGTATCGCCATGACCGCGGTTGCACGCTGAGGCAAGTTAGATGACCCTGTTGGTAGAAGGGTGTGACATGCACAACAAGCCAAGGAAGTTTCTTGAACGGTTCTAAAGCACATAAAGTCAAGTGAGTGCACCCCTTGGAAACCTATGAAAGCATGCGGCTAAGAAGGGAACACACGAGCAAAGATGCATCACAAACTGGAAAGCAAGTAAGCTAACAATCCAAAGTGATGGTTAAACCAACAACACATTTCAGTAAGATTCATACATACATATACAAAAAGAGTCTATTGATGCATGAGCATCCAACACCCTTAGTCAAAAGGAGGAATCCAAAGTGGAGCGAAGAGGAAGACGTGGACCACCGAGAAAAACAGGGAGAAAAATAAGGACAAATCTGTTTTAAAACGAAGAAAAATATGGAATGGATAAAGTCTCGAGGAGACTTATTAATTGTAATATGCCATGCATGCATTATGGAGCGGTTTGTTAGAGGAGATCAAGGAGAGGATTGATCGGATCCTTCATAGTGATCCGATCCAATATTCCTGTAACAATGAATCAATATTTCTTATATATATATAGACGAACCTGCACGTTCAAGGAGAGGGACACAGAGTGATATAGATAGAATTAGTGTAAAAAGAGTGTTGAAATGTAGACGACAGGAGAACCGTGCTAAGGTTGAAATGCCTTAGAATTATAATTGTGTTATTTATAATAAATATGTGTTTTGTGGGTTTCCTGCATGTCTGTGTAGCATGTTCCCTTTCATTCCTGTTATGTATATATGTGCCGAAGCTTAAGTCCCAATTGTGAGTGGTTTGATCGACCATTGATCACAGTAGGATTGATGGCGATCCAAGATATAGAGTTAACTGTTATATATATGAATGTCGCGTGTGAACTGTGTATGACAGAGGAACTGGCTTTAAAGCGTAGGTTACATCAAACCGGCGAGCTCAAGCCAAGGAAGAACAGTGAAGAGATGAAGTATCGACAACCCAGGGCTGTTAGATCTTATAGATCAACGACTAGGATCGTATCGCATCGGCGGAAACCTTAGGGTGTTATCGGACCCGACCATCATCGCAGAGCGACCAGCGATAAAGCGATGGTCCCTAGACCATTAGATCGAGAGTCCAGATCGACGGCTTAGATGCGATCGACGATCGCATATCGGAAGGGCAAGGGATGAGTGGTCAATGGGAACGTTGATACAGCGATGGGCCAATAATGTGATATCACCGATAAGCCAATCAACGATCGGAGATAGGGTGTCGGAGGTGTAGCGTAGCTGAAAATTGAAGGATGAGTCGGACCGACGATAATTATAGTGTGGATTCTAATCCTTTTCAGATCTGGCTTATGTTACGAAGCGTGGTGTTTCCCGTGTGTCCCTGTGTATTTTGTAATATGTGTTGCCGAAGGGTTAAGGCTTGAAAGCCAATATGTAAGGCTCCCGATAGTGTAAAAAGCCTCGATAACATTATATGGTTTGGGTCTAATGTAAGTCCACGAGTTAAAGGCTGAAGGCCTAAAGAAACGCTTCCAATAAGGCTTGTGGGTCATAACCCACAGGCCTTAGGATCGATTTTTGTAAAGGAAAGGGATTTTGGTTTACCCCCAATTTCTCATTACCATCATCTATACACACATGCGTAAGTAAACATATACATATATCATTAGAGTAAACAAGTATCCTGAAATACAATAACAACATATGCATGAAACATGTTGGCTTTGTTATATTAAGAAGTGAAAGTTCCAATCATACAATACAACCTTGACCAATCACTAGTCCCAATAGCAGAACATTACAGTCAGTGTCGCCTGGTCCTCCAAAGAGATGTACTAGCTCTGCATTGTGGAGAAGAAAAGACTCATTACAATACTCTCCAAGCTCTCTCTACGATACTCCTATCGGAAGCTTAGTGAAACAAAAGCCCTTACAATGAGTTATGAGGTTCTATAAATAGCAAAGGGTGGGGTGACCGTTGACCTTCCCCTTTGTGACTCTTCACCTACCCTCATGACTCTTCACCTACTACATGACTGTTACATTCAACTATCGACACTTGTTCTTCCACTTTACAAGATGTTACATACAATCTCCACATGTACCCATGTGAGACAAAATAGGCTTGAGCAAGCCATGCAAGGCATCACTAAGACTCAGATAGTTGTGGGAAGACCAACTCTTCGAGATCCTTGCAATGATCGACAGTGGCAAACTGATGCCAATCTTGGTTGTTCGTGATGGTGTCTCTGCACTCAATGGTGACATCCTGTTGAAAGCGAACTCTTTCCTCTATTGCATCTGGGTACATTGATATCGCTCCTTTGTCCAACTTGTTGGAAAATATGTGCATCACCGTCTTGAGTGCAGCTAGACCAGCAACATACTGATGCATAGTGTCGGCGTTGATCTTCAAGTGTTTTTTGGTGAATATGCACATCAACCTTTCAAAATACCTATTCAGCTAGAGTCGGACTTGCTTCTTGTCTTCGCCTCGATTAGTGTGCCAAATAGGTGGGATCGCATGCATTCAAACAATGAAATCCATGCTCCTGAATACCCTTGCATGTGATCGACAGTACTGCTCACCCTGTCTGCTCCATGCCAGCTGTTGGATGGGTCCATAACTTGTATTGACACAGTTTCATCAGTTTATGCATGTTTCACCTTCCGCTGTGCTCGTTCCCACTGCAACTCCTTATGTTGTCTGTGCAACTCCTGTTCTTCCTTGACTTGTTGCTTCAACACCCATAACTCCTTCTCTATTTCTCTCTCTGCCTTCATGCTATCACCTCATAGCCTTAATCTCCAAAGCTATTTTCATCACAAGGGGATCTGCTTGAGATTTTATCTTTGTTCCACCTTTGCTCTGTCAACAACCTTCCTCTTACATTTGTCGCATGCAGGTGTGCTACCTTCTATTGTTGCTGATGGTGCTCCTTATTGTGACGTTGTTGAAATTTCATCTTGATATACTTGTCCATGAACAACTTGATGCCTTCATAGATAGGCAAGTTCATAGACACTTGATTGATTGCATCCCTAGTTTCGCTCTAAATGGTGTCTTCGAATTTGCTCCCCTGGAAGCCATTGTACCTGTGTTGCTGAGAGGCAGACGAACACATGTGATACTTAGAGACATAGAAACACTCATGACAAGCAATCTATTAGTAAAAAACCAAAATAAACTGGAGGAATGACATGCAAAATACCTATGTGAATGTTTGTGAAGATTGCGCAATTTTCACTGGGAGGCTGGGAAACTGGCTGCCAAAACTGTGCAAGGCATAGTTCGAGCTATCAGGAGGCTGAATGACTACAGGAACTACACAATGCACAGTCTAGCCTGGCCTGATAAGGACTGGAATTACGCAATTTTGGTCAGTAGTAACATGCAAATTTGCAAACTGCATTGCGCAGTTTCTGGGGCCAACAAGGCACCACCTCCCAGAATTGCACAATGCAACCCTAGTGGTCAGTATTGGTCAAAATTTGTGCAATTTCTAGAGGGAAGGAAGAGCCTTCACTTCCATAAATGTGCAATGCTAGCTGGGCAAGGCAAGGTCCAGGCTAAGGCAGCCTAGACCTGCCGATGGGAGACTGAAAACATGAGAAGTATGAATGCATGGTGATACTAAGTGTAAACAAGAGTGAATGATCATGCATGTAAACAGTAATTGCAAGATTCAGAGAACGGGAAAAAATCCATGTGTGTGAAGCGCATCGTCGCAACGACAACCGTCGATGCAAAATAGTGTCATGCATGCGACAGCAGTGAGATGCAAACAAAAACTAAAATGGTGCTTCTACAAGCTAACATACATTAAAACAACAACAAGTGCTCATTGAAATCAAGCAGACAACACTTACACAAAGTGAAATACAAAAAGCGAAAAAACGTAGCGCAAGACATGAAAAGCAGAATTACCCTGAAAAACCTAAGTTGAAAGTGTCGAAGACTCTTGGATGTGATGTGGGATGTCAGAGTTGCAAGGTTGATGTGAGGAATGAGCTCTACGGCGTCGAGTTCCTAAGTTTTGATAAGATTGAGGTTATGACACACATGCCACAAATCTAGGAAAAAGCAACACTTTGAGAGAGGTTTCTAAAATGATTTTTGCAAGTAACCTCCAGCTTCTAAAAATAGAACCCTATATCTAGGGATTCCTTTTGCGTGCTACCTTTTTCTATTTTAGGAAGAGAAGCCCATGCATGCAAATCAAGTTTGCTCGGTCCCGGAGGGAATTGGTCAACCTAGGCACATGCAACAATGAACTTGACTGAGAGAGGGATTTGTGTAGTTTCTGAGAGGCACTAGGCTAGTTGTCCCAGAGGGATTGCATAATTTCTTGGAGCAGGTGATTGCTGCCCATAATTGTGCAATTTCTGGGTTGAGCTGCTGTGTTGGGTCAGATTGCACAATTTTCCTGAGGAAGGTTGTTTGATTGCATTGCACAATTTCTAGGCCCAGCAGGCTGCCAGTCAGATTTGTGCAATTTCTGGAGGGAAGGTTGGTTCCCCTCCAGAATTACACAATTTTCTGAGGGAGCTACTCAGCTTGCAATTGGCCCATGTCTGAAATGACAGCCTATGAGGGGAATGAAACAAACTATCATGCACAGGCTGGAAAGCTGCTAAAAACCAATGAAGCTTATGTACTTGGTGGTGCAATACATGCTACTAGGGATGGTTGGTAGGGAGGCTCCAAAACGAAGCTAAGGAAAAATTTTGGAGGGTGGTTATAGCCACTACAACACTTGGAAACACACTGGTAGAACTCCAACTCTCTGAATGGACCTTGTGCGTGAAAAGAAAGTCTCACACCTTCGGAAGTATTGTTCAATTCTCTGTTCGTCTTAGTTTCCACATTTGCTTGATTGTAAGATATAGCATCTGCCAAGCTCTTCGACACACATTCCAAGCCAAGTCAACACAGTTGTTTCGATTGGGGATGAGGGGTATATTGGTGCACAAGAAATATTATCGTTAGAGTTTTAGTTTCATGTATGGTGTTGCTCCGCTACTAGTAGACCTAGACAATACCCCGATGGAGTCACGCAGGAACACAAGCATCGCTCCATTGCCAGCGAGCCTGGTCAATAACCCACGGAGTTACTTGCATCACCTCTCTGCTCAGGAAGCCTTTCTCTTCTTTCGCCTTATTCATTTTTCAGTTTTTCAAAAGATTTCACATTTCCATTTTTTCATTTTTCATTTTTCGTAACTGTGCATATCACTTATTCATTTAAGAGGCGGAAGAGGGATCTCGACTTATTGAGAGCAGAAGAAGTTGTTCCTTTAGAGAGGTATTTTATATGTATACCTCTGACATGCTTGTTAAGGTTTTCCCCCTCACCTTACTCTACTTGACTGAGTTGACAAGGATTAACCCAAAAACAACCGGCTAGAGTAGGTGACACTAGTTAGCGCACAAGCGTTGTGTTTTCACGAAGGTTCACTTTGAAGGGTACATATTTTCCATTGGCATATCATGGAATTAAGATAACAAGTTCTTCATACAGAGGCAAGGCAACAAATAACCAAGTATTAATAACTGCACAAGTCCTCTTGTACTTTACCCAGCTTGTTTCAAGAGTCACACACGGTTTCATGCGAAACTAACCTATTGAACATAAACAAGCAAAAAGCAGAAGTGAATGCATAAACAAAGCAAGTAAGCAAACAAACAAACATGCAAAGTAAGAATCAAACATGTATGCAAGCAAACAAACCAAAAGCAAACACTACTTCTACTCCTAAGCTAACAGTGCATGGGTCTGCGCACGTGAAGTGATACTTCCAATGTAGCCACCAGCAAATTGGTCGACCCATGTTGGTGAAGGCATGGTTTGTGAACAACATAGTTGTGTGAACCTGAAAACATGAAAGTTATAACAATGAAGACAAACACACTCTGATTTTAAATGTGTCCACAAAACATAAGTGAGTGCAAGTACATGACATGCAACCCGTCGACTTACCATGGTGTTGTGTGACACTACGTGCAACTGTTAAGCATACACATACTCTTGACTGTGACATGCAAGAAAACTAAAGAAACAAAGACAACTTGCATCGTGCACGTGTGCTTGCTATGTAAGATTCGTCCAATGCATGAGTGATGGGATTGTGTAGTTCGAGTGGAGGAAGCGAAATCTGTGTGTGAGATTGATCTTCAATGCATACAGATGAGTGATGAGGAGCCTTGGTTGTTTCAACAATTTCTTGATCGGAAGTGAAACCAACCTCAGGACAACGAGGACCTAACATAACCATCATCCTGGGTTGAAGTGCCTCAACAGTCTGCGGGGTTTCGACTTCGTCAACAAATAGATCATCATAAATAGGTGGCTTCGAAAAATCAATTGCGATAGAATCATCATCATGATCAAATACGGGGGTAAATAGATCACGACAACTACGATCATCAAAATCAATGATTTCATCGGCATCCTCATGATCTAATGAATCAAATAGAGGGGTAGATGAGAAGCGGAAAAATTCACCCTCTGCGTTTCCAGAAAAGGCAGATGAAAAATCAAATGGATTTTCAGTGAATGATTTGTCCTCTCTATTGTTGGATGATGGACTGACATCTGGTGTGTTCTATGAATGATCAACAATGGGTGCATCCATAGACGGAGATATGCATGCGAAATCATGGATGGCAGAATCACCAAAGATGTCAGGAAAAAACGGAGGAGGCTCGGACTGAAGGGAGTCATCCTTTGTCAAGGATTGATACTCAAGGTCCCAGTCATACTCTTAATGAATGACAACACAAGTTGGTTGTGCAACACCAACTCCGTCGATAGCTCGATCCTCATTCACAACAAGTGTAGAGTCTGGAATGGAAGATCACAAGACAGTGTCACCCAGAGGATCATCAGAGTATGAAGACAGAGGTTGAGGTACGTAATACATGTGACAACCTATGGGATTCACAACCAGATCTGAGCGAAAATTGAGAGGAGTGATGTTGGCAGGATGTGACAATTGAATGAATGTGTGTGCCTGTTCTCCCACATCACTCTGTTGTGGTGGAGCTGTTTGATGAGGGGATTGCGGACGTCACTTGTGACAGCGACCGTGTCTGTCTGTGATTGCACAGCTCCATCACCGAAGTATGTTGAGTTGGGCTTGGGCTTGAACTTCCTTTTAGGATAAACATATTTGCTAAGATAGTGCTCAAATCTGTCCATGAGATACTGGAATTTCATCTAAATTTTTGGAGCTTGAAACTGCAACACATAGAAGCGGTCCCAAAATTTCATAGGCAATTCATGCGGGGTGTTGGGCCTTAGTTTTGGTCTTATTTTGCTCTAAGAGACTTACTTAACCATCTATTTATCATCCATTTTCACTCCATTCATTCCATTTTGATGTATATTTGATATCCATTCAGGTATTTAGCTTTAATTTGTCAATTTCTAAAGTTTTTATAAAGTTTGATTTTAACTGCAAATTTGGAAATTTCAGATATTCCCGTAATCACTCTATGGTTGACATGGTTGCAGGCCACTTGAGCACGAATGGGATACATGAATGGAAATCTTGGGAACTAGGACTAATCCACCTATTCTTGGTTCCAACAGAACGAGCTTTATTAGGCCCATTTGGAGCTAGTCAATCATGACTAGTCATCCAGAAATCCCATCTAAATAGGGCAGTTTTGAGATTCCATGATATTGGTCATATTTCTTGGGATGAGGGTAGTGAATTCGACTTGGATAGATGGATTAGAGTATATGGGTTTGTTAGAGTGAATGTAGATCATTTTGTTTCATGAGACTCCTTATTTAAGAGCCACAACTTTGATGGCTCATGTATTGACTTATTATACTTTTATGCTGTGATACTTTTGGTTTGAGGAATTAATTTGAAGAATTGTGCTATTATTATTTTGCTGTTTAATGCTATGGATTTGTAATTGATTTAAGCTTCTGATATCACTTCTCAAGTGTTCAAGGCAAGGGTGGAGGGCCCCCATTCCAAGCTAAGTACACTTCATTGTTAACTAGTTTTATTTCCTGTAATTTGTTTAGTGTAGAACTGGTTTTTCAAAGCTTTATTTCAGATTGGTTTATGATTCATGAATGGTAGTTGATTGCTTTAGTTATTAGCTTATTCATCACTTTATTGAGTTGAAGAAACACAAGTGTTCAAGTTGAGCATCTCTTTTGCTAAAATAATGAATTACAACTAGTTTCTTTGATTTGCATGCAAGTGGTTTTTATTATGATTTTGAGTATTGAGATGAATAACTTATGATGAAATACTTTATGTGTCTCTTATAAGAGCTTATTTCATTAACAATTTATCCATCTCAAGTTCTTGATTTTAATCTCTGATTCATTAAGTGATAGTTGAGGCAAAGGTGGACTTCTTGAGTCAAGAACCATCTCAATATTTTTCCTCTACTGTAAACAAGTTGAATTAGAGTTGTAGGATGTATTGTTTTTTTTAATAAATTATCTTTCAAGGTTTGATTATATCTGATCTTCACATATAGTGAACTTGCCTCAAAGCATAAACAACCCAGATTGATAATAAATAATTGTGTTAGTTTAGGTAC
>APFE030108210.1:0-54698 GCA_000404065.3 Pinus taeda
TTTTAAAAAGTCCTAAATAGATTATGACTCTAACTCCATCTTCATGCCATAGTGGCTACTCCTCGTCCTTTGACACCTAGTTCCCTTTAGATTTGGCTGAGCTGGATATTAAATATTCCATATTGGCCTTTAAGCGCTGAATCCCTATCTGCCCGTGGTATTCGGAGATGTCCCCTGTTTCTCGGCTTCTTTATTGCATAATTTGCTCGAACATGAACAACACCTTTTTGAGTCTTTAATATCCCAAAGAATGGAACGTGGCCACGTTTTAGATATCTTGTAGGCTTTGGTGATGGACAGGTGTGCCTTTTTCAAAAACTCCCGCTCACAAAATCAACTGTCTGTCTGCGTTTTTAAAAAAACATCATCTACAGCAGTTTCGTAGCGCGCTACGAAACTGCTGTTTAATTTAAAACAGTTTACTTTTTTAACCCAAGAGCTCATATCATCCAACCATCGGTTGCCAAAAACTCCCTTTGATGCTTCACATGTGTAGCAGGGATTTAAACATCTTCAAAACACTAAGATTTAAGAAAAATTAGCAAAATTGGGAACAAAATCTTTCCAGAAAAGTGAATTCATTTATTAGGTACCCGGCTTAGCTCTGCCTTCAAGTATTCAACGGCTTTCTTCAGTTGGTTGATTTCTTCCTCAGCTACTTCTATTTGGCTTTTCATGGCTGCCACATAATCTCCTTGAGATGTAATGGCTGCTTTACTTTTGCTGCTTTTTTGCTGACGTCGTGTTCCTTTCCCTTTTTCCTCTATTTTGGGCAGTGCTTCCTATACCTGCTGGAAATTCCTAGTCATGGATCTTCTTGGCTTGAAAACAAATTCCTGGGCTGGCTCATCAAACTTAAGCCTTTTTGAGGCCTTTGTTTTCTTAACCTTTAGCTGTGGTGATTGTGTCAAATCAACCTCAATCGGTTTAGACTGTTCTAACTCAATAGCCTGTAGTAGATCATTTAGGCTTGCCTTAGACACAGGGCTCTCTTCAATAACTATGGCTTTGCCTTTCTCTTTATTAATCTAGCTCCTTGTCCTCACCCTTGTGACTGCTTTAGGTTTATTTACTTTGGGTACAGTCATCTTACCCTGAGTCTTCTCCTTTGTTGTTTTCTGAGGCTGTTCTTGAATGACTGGCGGCTTCACTGGTTTTGGTGGCTGTGGTTTGGTTTTCTTTTTAGCTCTTGCCTCCCTTTGAAGCTCAGCTATTGTAAACTCTCTGACTGGTTGAGGAGTAAGACTAGTTTTGCTTTGGAAGCTAGCCATAAAGATAAAAGAATTCCAGTCTTGGCCTATCTTCTGGAGGCTATCTAGAATCAACAACTTAATCAGGCCATGGTGAAATAAAGAGGTTTCACAGTCCTCTTTCCTGAGCTGCACCTTATCACACATTTTACTTAGACTGTGAAATAAATAAAATGGAATGTCTATGGAGACCTTCCCGGTTAAATGCAGGAGCAATTTGAAATGATAAGGATAAACCTTATTGTATCTTCCCTCACAGGTTAGATACTTCTGAATGCAGGTAAGAAGAAGAGCATAATGTTCCTTGAGATAAAACCTACGCACTGCTTTTGTATAATCCTCATTTACATATGCTTCTTTTAAGAACTCCTTACAAGGATTTCTATCAAATTTAAAGTTTTTAAACCATTCTTCTTGGCCTCTTGGTATCTCGGTCACAACAGCTATTGCTTCTGGAGAAACCGATATCTCTAACATGGCAACCTTTGAATTCAAACCAGTAAAATTAAGTGCAAACTCTTTTGTTACCTGTGCATGCCCTCCTTGCATCCTTTTACAAAATCTCCAGCACTCGGCATCTTTAAACGCCTTCTTCACGCCTTCATCTCTCAAGGTTATGTCTAGGCCTTCAGGTTCATTCCTTTGGCATTTACCGGACCTGTGCTCCTTTCTCTCCATCTTCACTTTGAAATTTTCACGGCCAAATTCTAACTTGGAAATTCTCACAGCCAAATTCTAACTTGGAAATCTTCACAGCCGAATACTAACAAGTCCGTTCGAGATGATTCACCTTCCTTTTTAACTCAGCCTCGCTTGTAATCAAGCTCGCTTGAACAGCCTTGCTTGAAATTCAAATTTGGAACATGAATGGTTACTCATGCCTCCTCACGACCATCATTAAGGACTATGCACAGTTAAAATATCTTGGGAATGAGATTTCCGTGCATATCAGAAATCTATTGGTGGAGGAGCGGCAAGTGAACGTTTAGACATGATTTCGAGAGGTCCTTAGACTGGCATGAATAGACGGACATGCTGACTCACATATGGACTTGAAATTTCAGGAAAGATTCGCTGCGGAATGCACGAATCCATGATTTCACAGCGCTGTTAGTTATATTTTTTAATGATGCGTTGTGAAATGGCTTAATCATTACACGCTGCGAAACTGCTAGACTATGATTGCGCTGCGAAATGGGCCAATAAGACTGCGCTATGGAATCACTAAAGGACAAGGTGACTTGGCATAAACAAGACATGACTTATGGAATAATGATGAGTGGAGAAAAGCCAATAGGAGCAGAGTCTAATTTAAGCTTAAAAACCTTTAAAACTCTGATTCCTAAGTGAGGCAAATAAAAATGGAAACAGGTTAAACATAAACCTTTTTCACCGGACTAGGGCATATAACTGTATGCATTAAACCTTTAGTTCTAAGTGATAACACAGTTAATTCACCAACTAGTGAAGGATTAAGGGATAGCCTCCTGTAACCATATGGAAGTTGTTGCGATGAAGCAGACGATTATCCAACACTTTTTTGGCTTCATCCAGATAGGGACAAAGGTGAACGGGGTGATTCCGTTCACATAACCTACATGGAAACTTAATTGTACCCTTCTTTCCATGAACTTTACTACCACTAGTTGATGGTGTGTCACCAACATGATCTCCAGAAGTTGATGACACAGGATGATGTGAACGAGAAGATCATTCTTCTAAGATCTGAGGAATATTAGGGAAATTTTGAAGAAGATGGTCTCTTGCACAAATTTTGCATGGATATCGAACTTTGTGAGGCTTGACAAATGATTTCTCATTAGATGTTGCATTCAAAGAAATGGTTGCTTGGTCGCCCCTCTGGTGAATTTGCTTCTTCTTCTTCTTCTTCCCTCTCTTCTTATTCTTAGCCACTTGGTTACTAGTACCAATACTTTCACTAGGCAAAGAGGAAGAAGGGGAGGAAGAAATAAGTGAGGAAGAAGGCAAAGGGTCAACTCTAGAATCAACTAGAGGTTGATTTTATCCAGTTGGAGGTGTACTCGATTGTGGAGAAATCATGAAATTTTGAGCCAAGGAGGTTGAAAAAAACCATATTGGCAAACCAATGGTAAGTCTTGGTAGGGATAATGTAGCCATGTAAGGAGCACGAATATTTCCAAAAGAAGGAAAAGGACTAGGATTCCCATCAAAAGGAATTCCTTGATTGGTGGACTCTGGATTTGTCACCATATGTTTCAACCTAACATCAACTAAGGAGCGAGCATGGAGGATGTTATCCATGGTAAATTAATTTTATTTTAATCAAAGTAAAATAACAAAACAAAAGAGGGATAACCTAGGCAAAAGGTTTACCAAGCAGCTGTGAATTGCAGAATACCTTCTGGCGAACCAAGAAGTACGGGTAAGCAATCTCCCTAAATGTTATGTTCGGTGTATCAAAATTTACAAGGTGGCCAACTCGGTTACTTAAGGATGGATAGAAACCTAGTTTTTTCCTCCCATATATACCCAAAAGTACATGGAGGCCCAATCCATATAAGCGTCGTCTAATGAAAAACCACATAGTGAGAGCATTCCCATATACTTTATGTACTGTAACATTTCCCTATATACCCAAAGGTATGTGGACAAGCTACAATATACTCACGTACGTGAAATGAGGTGTCACACTCGGGATGTATTGTAGACAAGTTAGCGATAATTGTTTTGTTTTACAACGCCGGAACACATCTCTGGCCTAGAACCACTAAATGTTCTCGTTAATGACAATTCTCCATTAGGTAAATTGATGTTTATTTTAAGTTGATCTTGCTTAGAAATTTTCCTTTCAAGTTCACCATGTGATGTATTCTGAAATTCCTAGGAATGCAACTATCATGATAAGCATTCTTTTCATTCAATTTAACGATGAAAATCCTAGCTCCTTAGGGATAGACCAATCATATTTCTTTTCATCAAAGCACATCTAATGCAATTTCCCTAGATATTCCTCTCAAGCATTCACAAAATACAATATTTATAATGCAAAATGCATGTATTTCTTTTCAATTTCCCTTAATGTGAATGAACGAAAAGGAAAATTAATGCACAATCGATCAATAAATTCTTTTCATAAAAATGAAAATTTTGCAACAATTTCTTTTCAAGGAAAGGAAGACTTTATGACACTTTCATTTTCAAAGAAATGGGGAATCACGACACTTTCAACGAAAATACTAATCATATACATACATCAATCAATCGAACTTTCACGAATGAAGACTTTACGACAATTCAATTTTTGAAGGAAAAGACTATTTTATGACACTTTCTTTCGACAAAGATCAATCAACCAAAAACTAGCTTTCGACCATAGATTGCAAATGACAAAGTAAATACATAAGAAACATTTATCAATCCTAATCTAAGTAGGTCCAGCTAAGGAGATGAAAAACTATTTTCAGAGACAAGACATCCATTTACAATCAGCAAACAAGCAATCAGAAGAATTTTGGCAAAAAAATTAATTCCAAGGATGGGAATCTAACCCTAGAAAGATAAGTGCAGGAAAAAGAGGGAGTAACTGCACTGTAGTACATTGTCTCTAACTAGAGGGTGCATTGCAATGCACTGTCTATAAGGCTAGCCTGCATTTATTCCTATGAGGCCACTCAAGAGTCATCTAACCTCAATTTTTGACCAAAATTCAATGCAAAAGGCTGAATTACAACAAGTAAAGTATGTCAATGTGTCTAAGGACGTGGATAGCTACTAGGAAAGATTATTCACTCCCTAGTGGAGTCGCCAATTTGTTTTGGGAAGTTTTTATGTCTACAGATAAGCACTTAAACCCCTAGACTAGTAGCTAAGTCTAGAACAACAGTGCAAAGCATTATCTACCTTTTCTATAACAAATAGCTTGAATAAGATAGTATAGATTCCTACCTGTAGCTTTCACTTACTCCTTATCTCCCTTGACCAATTTTGTCGCTCGTTTCCATACTTAATCTGCTTGAAAAGTACTTGCACACAGACAGAAGAAAAAAGCCGATTAAAGCATATGATAATTATCTATTGATTAAACATAGAATGGAGTCAAGTTCATAATACTAATATGAAATCATCAATGGACAATACAAACATACAAAAAATATTCGAACACTTTATTAGTAAAAGGAAGAGCTACAACCCAATTTACTTGATTCAGTATCACTCCTCCAGTTCAATCCCATCCTCTCCTCATAACAAGCAAGACATTTTGACATCATTGCAATACTTGAAAGCAACTCAAGTACCACACTAACAACATCTCCCTATAATTCAATGATTTTTAGCCCCTGATCACTTAGATGAGTGGTATTTTTAAGGTGAATGAAGGAAGTTATGACATAAATGGTGATAATGAATGCCCTCCCAAACTTAGAATTTAGTTCCATGGAGGAAGGGATAAAGGGATTGATGTTCCTTAACTCCTCCCTCATCCAATTTCAAGCCCAAAGGAGTAGATAAACTTGGGAAGCTTCTAGATGCATCCAATGGATAATAATATTCCCAAACACTAATGAAATTTCACTTAAATTCACCCAACGCACCTTGGTAATGTATTGGTCTGCACTGCAGTGCACCTTGGTAGTGTACTGGGTTGCATTGCAGTGCACCCTGGTAGTGTATTACACTACACTGTAGTGCAACCTGGTAGTGTATCTAACTGTAGTGATCCTCTTAGAGACATTTTTTGGATGATTTCAGTCATAGAACTTCTTGGGAAGTTAGGCATTTTGATGGTTGACTTCTTTAGGGAATGTAACAACTGAATTGGGGTTCAATTGGCCTTAAAGCACTGATTTATAAGATGGGAGTGATGTGCCCAAATGGATTTGTAATAGTACCTGAATCTTACATTAGTACCCGTACTGGTCTACTGAAGGCTTCTTCCCTGACAGGATGTTTCCCTCTTCAGCCGTCCAAGGTTTCACAGACAGTCAATATGATTTCATCCATTCCTCATGAACAGATTGATCCATGGATCCTATAGAGTCCTCTAGACATTCACACTTATGTATAACAAATGCCATTTTCACCAACTAAATTGGCCTACGAAGCCATTCAATCTGCATCTGAATCTCTGGTCACTTTGGTTACAACCAACAATACCACCGCCCCTCCCATAATGGCTCCTTCTTTTAATCCACTCGATAAAGTCCTAGCTATGGATGAAGCTATTAGATAAATCACGGGTTTAGAAGAGCAACCTTGGGAGGACTCTCACCATTGTGTTTCCATATCTGATTTAGACATGATGCCTCTTCAAATCCTGTCACCTGACATACCAGAAATTGTTTCCTCACCCTATATGACTATCCAAGCTTTGGAGGCAGAAGGAAACATGGGAAATATTTCAAAGACATTTATCATCGATATTTCCATCATGATAGGCATCGTGGAAAACATCTAGATTGGAGCAGATTTCAATCTTGAGGAAATTGCAAGATTCACCTGCCTTTTTAAGGAATTCCGAGATGTATTCACCTGGTCTTATGAGGAAATGCCTGACATAGATCTGTCTACTGTTGAGTGTGAGATCAAGCTTTACAACAATGCTAAAAATATTCGCCAAAGGCTTTGACTGGTCCATCCCCACAAAATGGTTTCCATAAAAAATGATGTTGAAAATTTGTTACATGATGGTTTCCTCTATCCTGTTCCTTTAACAGAATGGGTTTCCAATCTGGTTCCCATCGATAAAAAACAAGGAATCATCCGTGTATGTGTTGACTATCAAGACTTGAATTTCACGTGTCCCAAGGATAATTATCCAACACCATTCATCGATCAAATCATCAACAAATGTGCTAGTTGTGAATCATTTTCATTCATGGATGGATTCTCAGGTTACAACTAGATTGCTATAAAACCCAAAGACCAACACAAAACAACCTTCGTCTACTCATGGGGCATTTTTTCCTATCGCAAAATCCCATTCCGTTTAAAGAATGTTGGAGAAAATTGAGCCATGGACTATGCATTTCATGATATCAAGAATATCGTTCAAGCTTACTTGGATGACCTTCCAACCCATTCCAAGCAACGAATGCAACACTTAAACCATTTAAGAGCCATCTTTCTTAGGTACCGCTTTTACAAAATCCATCTGAATCTGCATAAATGTGTTTTCTTTGTCGAGTCTAGACACTTCCTTGGATTCATTGCCTCCATGTACAATATTAGGGTTGATCCGGGCAAGGTAAAGGCAATTACTCAATTTCCCAAACCACAATCCATTCTACAGCTCCAACATTTGCAAGGGAAAGCAAAATTTTTATGACAGTTCATCGTAAACTATTCTGAGTTGACAAAAGGCTTTATGTGCCTACTTAAGAAGGAAATGTCGTATATGTGGGATTATTAAGCTCAACAATCATTTGATGCCTTGAAAAAGGTGCTTATATTAGCCCCACGCCTTAGTGCTCCCAACTACAGCCGCGACTTTCTTCTATACCTAGAAACCTCACCATCCTCTCTTGAAATGGTCTTGGTTGAAACTGATGATGACCAGAGTGAACATGTGATTTATTATCTATCCAAAGGCTTGGCTAGGCCTGAACTCATATATTCACATGTGGAAAGGCTATCATTGGCAATTGTCTTTACTATCAACTGATTCCAATACTACATCCTGCTGTGACAGACTACTGTCATCACCTTGGAGAATCCCACGAGACATATTTTTCCTCGTCAAGTAATTGGAGGAAAATATTTGAAATGGATAGTGATCCTCCAACAATTTGATTTATTTTTCACAAATTCCAAGGAGAAGAACTCCTTAGTCTTCGCTGAACTTTTATCGGACCTTCCCATTATCGATCCTAATGAGATAGCCCACGATCCTCTTCTATATGTAGTTTCCTATCTTATCGACATCACTGACACTTGGTGTGGTGACATTCTTGTCTACCTCCAAGCACAGCAGTTCCACCTCGAACTATCGACAGGTGAATGTCATCGCATCTTCCACCAAGCGCAACACTATCTAGTGATTAACGATACATTATATTGCCATGGTGCAGATACAATTCTTTGAAATTGCCTCACTCATGAAGAGGTGGAACATGTTTTAAATGAATTCCATGCTAGGGCATGTAGAGGTCATCTTTTTGGCATATCTACTACATAGAAAATCCTATGTGTGGGTTATTACTAGTCAACCATATTCAAATATTATGTTAAGGCCATGAGGCAATGCCATTGTTTTCAAGTGTTCACAAAGAAAATGTGCACTTCTCCAGCCCTATTGCACCCAGTTATCTCCATCGGCCCCTTTGCCAAATGGGGGATAGACTTCATAACTTGAAATCTTGTTTCCTCTATTAGACACAACTATATCATAGTAGCTGTGGATGATTTCACGAAATGGGTTGAAGCCCTTCCCACCTGCTGGGCCGATGGGGAAACCATAGTACTATCCCTATTTAATTAGGTTATTTATTTCTTCGGTGTACCTCACACGATCGTTACAGACCATGGGTCTCATTTCTAGAATCACATGATGTCTGACTTAACATCACTGCTAGGTTTTCACCAGGATCAATCATCCTCCTACTACCCCCAAGCTAATGGTCAAGTAGAAGCCGTCAATTGTGTCTTAAAGACCATGATTCATAGGTTGGTAGGAAATCATAAAACCAATTGGCATTAAATTTTACATTCGACACTATGGGCATACTGAACTTCAGTAAAAACTAACACAAGATTTACACCTTTTCAACTAGCTTACAGCCTGGGAAGCAATTTTACCCATCGAGTGTCAGATCCCTTCCCTAAAAATAGTCGTTGAACTCCTGCCCAACACTACTACTGAAGAAGAGTGCCTGTTATACCTCAGTCAACTATATGAAACTCATTGAGATGTCGAATTGGCACTCGAGGCTCACAAGAGCCAAGTAAAAACCCAATATGACAAAAAGGTCAAGCCTCAGTCTTACCAAGAGGGAGATCTTGTTATGCTCTATGATAAAAAACATGACGCCTTGGGGGTAGGAACACTTCAACCCTTATGGCTAGGTCCCTATCTCATCAAGAAAGTCCTCCCAAAAGTGGCATATGAACTTCAGGACTAGGAAGGAGTCCAATCGCCAAACCTAGAAATGGGCTCTATCTGAAAAAATATTATGCTTAGTATTGCACTACGCATATGCTTTGTAATTTAATGTATTTATAATTTTTGCTTCCCTTTTTTGGTGTGATTGGATTGTTTTGGTATTTATTGGAGTATTTGGCTCATACATCCTTCTCGCAATGCAGATGTCTTCACTACCCTTAGCATAAATTGGATACGTAGATGGTGCTAGTCATCACACATGACACATTACATCAACTCCTTGGGTCATTTACACACCCGAGTTGGAACTGTTTTGTTACGGAGGATTCTTTCTGGGTGCCGCCACCAAAAATATTGTTGAGTACATCCGTAATTTCACTTCTCATTGAAGTGTCATCAAGAGACATCTCCAATCTAGTTGTCAGATTAGAATCTTAGCTAGTTGTTATGCAATTGACAAATTGTTATCACATTCGTAATCCAAATTTGTTACGTCATTATCTGAGAGTACGACCCTTGGAACATCATCTTGAATTTATCACATATGAAGACATTCCTATAAAATTTAATACAGCTATTGATTCATTAGCAAACTACGTGTTAGATTGGTATCTGTCTCATTCACTATAGAAGCATGCATGAAAAGTAAAAAATTACAAAGTTAAAATTTTTACAAAAACATGTAAAAAACACTTATGCCATCAAAATACCAAAATTTTTGTATACATACATACATACATACATACATACATACATACATATATATATATATATATATATATATATATATATATATAGATATAGATATAGATTAAATCTAGTCTTTTACATCGAAATATTTCAAAACTTGGATATTTTAAGTACAAAATGGCTTCTACACCTAGCTACAAACACCCATTGGCTATGCCAAAACACTTTATAAATAGAGCCTATTACTCCTAAAATGATAAAAATTCTTTAGCTATCCTCTAAAGAGGAACCAGAAACTGCTCAGGTACACCGACTGTGTGCCGCTACATATGAGTAGGAATCTCCCTCATAGGAAGGGAGGGACATCCATGCTCAAGCCCTCTAGCTTCCTCAAAACCTCGCGAAGAATGTCGACATCACACCCCTAGTAGGTAGTTGGCCTCCTCATCGCATATGGCAGGGTTTGCCCATAGGTCGTAATGGTGCCACATCTGTGTTAAGCATAAGGCTTCATGTCAGTACTTACTCACCCATAAAACATCACATAAACATTCAAAAGCTAAAAAATACTTGAAGAACTTTCAAAAACCATTCTCATCTTGAGGACCCTAGTTGGTCCCTGATGAGCCCCATAAATGGATAATTATATGGGCTCATTTAGCCTTCTAATTCAACTTGATCCACCATTCCCATTAGTTTATTGCATTATTTTTATTATATTTATGCTAATAGAGTGAATTGGGCTAGTTATTATGCCAACAAGTCTAATGTGTGCTTTATGCAGATTTTTGGTCAATTTTGAGACAAAATCAAAGGTTTAAATGAGCACTTGGAAGCCAAATTCATGGAAGAACAAGGGAGAGGATTTGTAGGAAGGTTTCCCCTCCATTTATGAGCCCTTACCTTGAATTCTCCATCAAAAACTCAGAGCACAAGGGGCAGCCAAGCAAGTCAGGTAGGACTGCTGTTAACTACAAGTTTTGGCAGTCGAGTCCCTAAATTTTAGGAGGACTGTTGGGGTCCTCAATTTGTATAAATAAGAAGGCTTAGGGCCTCATTGGATTTAGTCATTTTTTAGTTCGATTTTAGTTAGATATTAGTTAGTTTTTAGGCAAGAGTTAGTTAGATTTTAGCTAGTACGTTAGCTCTGCATTTCAGCACATTTTCAAGCTTTTTCTTGTAGACAGTTTATGGGATGTAACTATTATTTTTTTATCAATAAAGATGAATCCAACATTGCAACAGCTCTAATCTTTCTTAGGAGGCTATAGCTCATGGGGTTGGGCCCAATCCAAGTGCCCAGTACCTCCTTTGTGCCCTTTTATGTGTCTTTGCTGCATTCATAGAATAATTTCTGCTATTTAGATTAAAATCTTGCTTTGCTACTTAGGTTGTTTTTTATGGTTAAAGTATATTTTCATGCTTCAGGTTGATTTGTGGTAAAGGAAAATATCTTCAAAAAATTCCATCAAAAAACCCTTGATCTCACCTCTCCCTCCTTGGGACCATGCGCTGAGACTAAGGCATACTTGTTGCCACAAAAACACTATTTTTGCCTCTTCATGCAATTACTAGTGCTAGATCCTTAGTTAGAAAAGTTGATACCAGTTGTACTTGCATCTTTAGAATTTTTTCTTGCTTAGTTCCTTAGTTATCTTGCATGATTTTCTATCAATAAACTTCTGTTCATCATGATTCTAGTTTCTAGGTCAAAATAGGTCAACATAGCTAGATCTTTGGTTTGCATAGTCTTTGTTTGGTCAGTTTTGGAAAATAGTGTGCAGAACACCTGTGATGTATTCCTACCTACATTTCCTCTATCAGACAATCTGCTCCAACCCCCTAACTCAGATTCTTCCCCTTCATTTCCCACCCCTTTTCCAATTTAACCTAATTCCCATATCTTTGTGCAACCTTGCTCTCTCCATCCTTAAACCAAATCCGACCGCCTTAACCACTCCTCATCCTCATTCACCAAGTCATAGACCTCCTCACACCCTTATCTCACCTCTATACCCACTTCTCCACCTTTCTTCCACCATTAGCCCTTCAAAATTCCTTTTCGGAACATCCTGTAGAAGCTATAGAACATCCTGTAGAAGCTATAGTACATCTTGTAGAACCCTTGCAAACTTCCTGTAGAAGCTCACGAAAGCAGTTTTTTGAGATCTGATCACTGTGAAACTCTCTGGAAGGGTGCTAGGGACCCCTTAGGCCCTCTTCTCACCTTCCCAACCTCTTGCAAGAATTTCCATTAGCCAATCAACCTCTACACATTCAAAAACAGTTAAAGCACATGCATAATAATTTTGACAACTTACTCAAAAATACAAAAAGATATTTTTTCCAGATTTTATTGTAGAAGTAGCTTAGTCACATGCATTTTACCTTTCTAAAATTCAATGGTATCCATTTTCACCACTTTCATCTCTTTTCTTGCACCAGTAGTGTTAGTCGGTAAAACTAGGGTTTGCTAGGGTTTGCATTTCCTTTCAGCTTTTGGTTTCTTTCTACAAGTAGACTAGCCTCCTTCGAGTTAGCTTTCATCCATCATGGTTAAAAGCTTCGTCTAAGAGCTCATAGAAGTTGGCTTAAGTTCCTAGCAGACTTGTGCCAGTTGATCAAGTGACAGCTGCAACAAGAGCTAGTACTTGTGCATATAGCACCGTCGCTTCCAAGTTTGTTACGAACTACCGAGTTGATAAAAGTAAAGAAGGGAGTCCCAAGAGTTGCAACATTATTGTTGCAATACTTGGGCCCACCATCTTTTTGGCGTCGTTGCTGGGGTAGCATCAGAGTATTAGTGATTGCTGCTTTTCTTCTATTTTCTACTATAACTTTCTGCTAAGTAGTTTATTTCAGCAAGAGTAGAGTAGTTGTTTCATTTCCATTCTACAATTTCATTTCCGCAAAAGTAGATTAGACATTTCCTACTTTCATGTCATTTTCAGCAAGCGTAGATTAGATATTTCCCACTTTCATAGATTAGCATTTCAATTCCGCAATTTCAATTCTGCAAGCATAGATTAGCATTTCATTTCTGCAATTTCCATTCTGCAAGTGTAGCTTAGCATTTCATTTCTGCAATTTCATTTCAGCAACATAGATTAGTCATTTTCTACTTTCATTTCAATTCCACATTTTCATTTTAGCAAGATAGATTTTAGTTAGTTGCAGTTCAATCTATTTCAGTTTTGTAGGTACAAGTAGAAAAAGAAAACAAAAATCAACGAAAAAGATTTCATTTCATTCCTTGTAGGAGTAGAGATAAGTCAGAAAAATGTTTGCATAACACCCCCACTGCTTCACATAGCCAACCTTCTCTCTTCTTCGATGGCTGTGATTAAGAAGAACCCTTAGGTGGACAATAAGACATATTTTGAAGAACCTCTAGGGGAGAAGAAGAAGAAAACATTCCTCTAGAGCAAATGGCTGCAAACAAAAATGTTGGGAGCAGTACCTTATCCAAAAACAAATTTTCAAATAAGATGGAAAATTTCAAGAGCGAGGTGAGGCATTTTCTTACCATGCAACTGCATACCTTGCGGATCCAAAGGAAGCAAGAGGAAGCCAAGAGGGCTTTTGCCATCTTTTGTCCCAGGTGCACTAGAAAGCATCCTAGGAATGAATGTCCATTGCACTCCATAGAAGTGTGTTTTGTCTGTGAAAAAGACCATCCTATAGATCAGTGCCCTTCCTTACCCAAAATCAAACCTGCATATCAGAGGGCTAAAGGAGACACTGATCCACTCTATTATATGAATAAAAGGAGTCCACATGGACCCATACCTTACCAGTAGGGAATGCAAGGGACATCCCAGACCTATTATGACCCCTATCAAGCCACTTTCATGCCTTCTTGGGGTCCCCCTACTCATCCTTCCTGGTCCACACCTCTTGCTTGGTCCTTCACATCTCCATATTATGCCCAACCAGCTCCTCATCCATTTCACCCCTATGCTCAGCCAAAGCCTTAGCAAAATGCACCTCATCAAGGGTGTTGGCCCCAGTACAACGCTCTTCCCGCTCCTTTTCCTCCACCACCTGCTCCACTGCAACCATCGCCTCCTGCTCCACTAAGGCAGCCCCAAATGCTTGCTCAACTGAACTCGAATCCAAATAACAGGCAGGCTCAGCAAGTATATAGTGGGAAACCACCTGCCCAGCCACAACTCCATCCAAATCCATCTCAAATATACAGCCCCACTCAACTACCCATACTACCACTTCCAAACCCGCACATTGGAGTAGCTCAACCCAATTGCAATGTTGAGGCACAACATGTCCAAAAAACTCCTCTTGAGCTCAATGAATTTCACCACAACTCAGGAAGAGTATTGCAAAACGGAGATTATATTGATATCATTGAAGGACCTCATCCAGTAGATGAAGATGCAAAAGAGAAGATCAAAGAAGTGTGGGCTGCACTTGTTAAAGAGAAGACAATAGTATCAGATATCGAGAGAGCTCCCTCATGGTTACCATCAAATCCTCCATGTAGTTAAGAGAAAAATCAGCAAAAAGAGGAATATGTGAAGGTCATGATAGAAGGTGACATGAAGAATGATCCAGAGCAGCAAAAGGACCAAGTATATTAGAGCTATATTGAGATATGGTTCTAGATGGTCACTAAGTTGCAATAGTACTCTCTTCCTTAGTCATTTTTGATCCCTTCAAAGTCAAATCATTTGGTCTCTAAAATCTAGATACCTGTCAAAGCATGCATTTCAAGCCTCCACATCATTTTGTCTCTAATCTCAATGTGCACATGGCTCCATTGGAAGTATTCTTATACTTGAAAATGATTTTGTTTTTCAATTAGGGTAGGGTAGGAAAAAAAGAAAAAAATGAAAAAAGAAAAAAAGAAAAAAGAAAAAAAAATGAAAATAAGAGGAAAATAAAAATCTAAGGTGAAAACCTCCTCGAAGATGCCTCAGATTGGCTCATTGACTAAAAACCTCCATGAGGAAGTCAATGGGTTGGAAAGAAGAGAAAAGAAAAAAGAATAATATCCCGAGGTGAAAACCTCCCTTAGAGGTGCCTAGGGCAGGCAATTAGGGTGAAAACCTCCATTAGGTGCCATAGTTGTTTTCAAAAGAAAAAGAGAAAAAGAAAAAATAAACCTAATTTCTGTTGAATAATTGCAACTTGCAGGAAAGACATTGCAGGTTAGGAGGAGCACACAAAACAAGGACAGAGGTTAGCACTAGGCTTCCAGCATCCCTCACCATCCATTCCTCCATGACCACCACCCTTTCCCAATATTTGGTCCCATTCGGACTCAGATTTCACCTTCTATAGGAAGTTCTGTGTCTTCTACAGGAAGCCTACAAACAAGCTAAAATTGATCTCTAAAGAGGACCTGAAGGTTGGGAATCTGTCCATGAGGCCTGTAAACATCCATGTTTCCATTCCACACCCTTCTCCATCATTTTTTCCACCTCATTGTGCTTCTTTCATGAAAATTGTGCTTTCTACAGGAAGTTCTTGTAGAAATTACAGAAAGCTAGAAATGGATTTTTGAAAAGCAATTTGGTGAAGATGATAGCTTCATAAAGGGTTCATAAATCCTCCTGCAATCCTCAAACCCCTCTTCCATCATTTCCGTGCCTGCATCACAACCCAAGCTCATTTTTCTTACTGTGCAAAAAAATTGCAGAATGCTTTGAAGCAAAAATACACAGAGAAGAAATTTGTTTTTTCCCTAACTTGAAAACCATGCATCCATTTACAAAACTATTTTATGGGGAGTTGTATAGGGATTATGACAACATGCCTGAGCAATCTCAACCAATTCTGGTGCATGGTTTTGAAGAAATCAACCTCCATCACCTTCATCCATTTTTGCATTTTCTCCATATCCATGCATCCATTTCAAAACTTGTTTGATGGGGACATGCATATAGGTGATAGTAACATGTCCAAGCGATTTCAGCTAATTCCAGTGTGCGGTTTCCAAGAAATTGACCTCTGTCACCTTTAGCCTTTCCAATTCTTCTCAAAATATGTGCATCTATTGACCACAATTTTACTATGGGAGGTGTATAATGATGATAGAAACATTCTCAGAAAGTTTTAGGTCAATCCGATCTATCATTTGGGAGCTATGGAGAAAACAAGTCACTGTCTTTTAAAAATTCAATATCACTATCTTGAGGGTGCAAATCTAAAAGTGGAAATAGATTCCTGCAGCTTAGATCCAGCCAGAGGATACCTACACAAGAAAAATAGCCACGTATCAGTAACCAAACTAGCATGCATCCACAGAAACAAATGCATGCAGTAGAAGGAAAGGCCCGTCACCTCACAACAACCACATTCGACTTCCAGGTACGTGACTAAACTAGTTCCTCTATTGCATGAATGTAATTTAAGAATTACGTGAACAATGAGATGGTTGTGATTAAAAAAAAATCGGTGTCCAGCTAACTGGCCACCCCCATCCAGTTCAAACAGCGTTCGGTGGGTGCAATCGACATGTGTGCTCAGCCATCTTAGGAAGAAATCTGAAAACAGGTAGTGGTGACCATTTAAACTCCTACATAATTCATGGAAATGATTACATGCAGAGAACATACAGTTCATAATAACACTGCAGTGGGGACCAATAGTCTGCATGTGGCCAACGTGCACTTGGCCAGCTCACCCTCCATCAGTGGAAGTCTCCATAAGTAGCCAATCGAACTCATCTTTGAAATACTCTCACCACTGATATTTCTAGTTTATCATCATCCTTGCAGTTGCAACAAGCTCCATACCACCTCCGTAGTAGCAAATTAATCTTTCTCGGCCATTTTTCAAAACCCTCCTGCTTATCGGCATTCTACAAGAAGCATTGTTTCGTTCTACAGGAAATGAGAGCCTTCTATAGGAAAGGCCGAAAACCGCTTTGCAGAAGGAAAACATGAGATTTTTGTAAAAATTCAAGCTTGAAATGAGTTAGGCTCATGGAAACCTCTCTGCATATGACTTATTTGAATAAGGTGGTGGATTAAAAACACAACAGTATTTGAAAAAAGAGAGTAAAGTTTAAAAGTCTGGCTGCATATTTTTCCTGAGTTCTACACAGTTCTCTGTTTTTTTCCCTTTGCATTCAAAGTTTGTCTTCTTCTTTCTCACATTCTTCTAAAAAGAGAGATGCAACCATAGGAACTAATCCTATTTGAAAAAATGAATTTGCAAGGTTGTCCACTCTCTGAAAGAAAAAATTGTGTTATTTGCTCTTTTGTTCTGTCAAAAAAATTTATTTCTTTTCAAAAAATGAGAAGCAAATTCAGGTTGGAAAAGTTTCAAGAGAGGAAAAATTGCAAATTGCTATTGTGAAAAATCATGAAAATTCCAGGAGTAGTAACAAGTTCTACAGGAGCACCTATAGCCAGTTCTACAGGAGGGGCAATGAGCTGTCTTTTTTAGAAGAAAACATGGTTTCTTGCAAAATTTCTGGCTTCAAGAGGTAGGTTCCATTCATACCCACCTTGATTATCAATATGTGGAAGAAATTATATCATTTTAAGGAAGGATTAAACCTAAAAAAGAAGAGTAATGGCATTCAAAATTTAAAAAAAAAAAAAAAAAAAAAAAGGAAGAAGAAGAAGAAAACAAACAATTTTATCTGTTGGATGTTTCTGCAAAAGAAGTGATGCAATTTTATGGAAGAATTAAGCTTGAAGGGGGGAGAACACACTGAATAGGGTGATAAAACCAATGGTGAAGGAACACAGGACATTCAAGCACAGAAATAATAGAAAGAAAAATGGGAAATGGACCACATTGCTGAGCCTAAAACATAGGAAAGAACAAAAGCAAAAGCACCAAAGGAAAAGAGGATGTAGAGTAGGACAGAGAAGGCCAAAAAAGCCCAAATGAAGGCTACCACAGCCAAAGAAAGCACACAAAAACAAAAGGAAAAGACACACCTCGAGATCTCAGCAACACACACAAAAATAGTTAACACAGGGATTTCTACTGGAAGCAAGGAAACAGAACAACAAGAGGAAAAATCACCTGAGATATTCGCAAGGGAGGTAGCAGTTATGCTTGCTGCATTAAGCACACCTACAAAACAAAAAGAAAAAAGAAAAAGGCAGGCATCCATGTATTTCAAGGCCAGGAAAAGAACAAGAATTCAAACAAGCAAAATAAGAGGAGTAGTGGAAGGACATGGACAAGAAGG
The DNA here is from genome assembly GCA_000404065.3 of Pinus taeda. Lineage (NCBI taxonomy): Eukaryota > Viridiplantae > Streptophyta > Pinopsida > Pinales > Pinaceae > Pinus > Pinus taeda. The sequence continues at coordinate 18,194 of APFE030108210.1, forward strand.
CAAAATTCTATGGCACATATAAGTAGACCACATTAGAAGCTTGGGATGATAAGGAGGCCACCAGGGCCATCAAAGATTAACAGATAGATTAGTTGCTCAGAGGATGAGCCCCAAAAATGGGTAATTGTATGGGCTCATTTAGCCTCCGAATTCGACTTAATCCACCATTCTCATTAGTTTATTGCATGTTTTTTATTATATTTATGCTAATAGAGTGAATTGGGTTAGTTATTATGCCAACAAGTCTAATGTGTGCTTTATGCAGATTTTTGGTCAATTTTGAGACAAAATCAAAGGTTTAAATGAGCACTTGGCAGCCAAATTCGTGGAAGAACAAGGGAGAGGATTTGTAGGAAGGTGTCCCCTTCATTTATGAGCCCTTACCTTGAATTCTCCATGAAAAACTTGGAGCACAAGGGACAGCCAAGCAAGTCAAGTAGGATTACTGTTAACTACAAGTTTTGGTAGCTGACTCCCTAAAGTTTAGGAGGATTGTTGGGGTCCTCAATTTCTATAAATAAGAAGGCTCAGGGCCTGATTGGAGTTAGTCATTTTTTACTTCGATTTTAATCAGATGTTAGTTATTTTGTAGGCAAGATTTAGTCAGATGTTAGTTAGATTTTAGGCAGTAGGTTGGCTTTGCAATTTAGCACATTTTCAAGCTTTTTCTTGTAGACAGTTTATGGGATGTAACTATTTTTTTTATCAATAAAGATGAATCTAGCTTTTCACCAGCTCTAATATTTCTTAGGAGGCTGTACCTCTTGGAGTTGGGCCCAACACAAGTTCCCAATACCACCTTTGTGCCCTTTTATGTGTCTTTGCTGCATTCATAGAATAATTTCTGCCATTTAAATTAAAATCTTGCTTTGCTACTTAGGTTGTTTTTGATGGTTAAAGTAGCTTTTCATGCTTCAGGTTGATTTGAAAATTTTTCAAAGGAAAAGATCTTCAAGAAAGGCCATCAAGCAACCCTTGATCTCACCTTTTCCTCCTTAGGACCATGAGCTGAGACCAAGGCATACTTGCTGCCACAAAAACATTGTTTTTGCCTCTTCATGCAATTGCTAGTGTTAGATACTTAGTAAGGAAAGTTGATACCAGTTGTACTTGCATCTTTAGAATATTTTCTTGCTTAGTTTCCTTAGTTATCTTGCATGATTTTCTATCAATAAACTTATGTTCATCATGATTCTGGTTTCTAGGTCAAAATAGGTCAACATAGCTAGATCTTTGGTTTGCATAGTCTTCGTTTGGTCAGTTTTGGAAAATAGTGTGCAGAACACCTATGATGCCTTCCTGCCTACCTTTCCTCCATCAGATGACCTACTCCAACCCCCTAACTTAGATTCTTCCCTTTCATTTGCCACCTATTTTCCAATTTGACATAATTCCCATATCTTTGTGCAACCTTGCTCCATCCATCCTTCAACCAAATCCGATCGCCTTAACCACTCCTCATCCTCATTCACCAAGTCCTAGACCTCATCACACCCTCATATCACCTCCATACCCACTTCTCCACCTTTATTCCACCATTAGCCCTTCAAAATTCCTTTTTAGAACATCCTATAGAAGCTACAGAACATCTTATAGAAGCTATAGTACATCTTGTAGAACCCCTACAGACTTCCTGTAGAAGCTCACGAAAGCAGTTTTTCGAGATCCGATCACTGTGAAACTCTCTGGAAGGGTGCTAGGGACCCCTTAGGTGCTCTTCTCACCTTCCAAACCTCCTGCAAGCATTTCCTTTCACCAATCAACCTCTGCACAGTAAAAAACAGTTAAAGCACATGCATAATAATTCTGACAACTTACTCAAAAAAATACAAAAAAAAAAAATTCCAGATTTTATTGTAGAAGTAGCTTAGTCACATGTATTTTACCTTTCTAAAAGTAAATGGCATTCATTTCCACTGCTTTCATCTCTTTTCTTTCACCAGTAGGGTTAGTCAGTAAAACTAGGGTTTGCATTTCCTTTCATCTTTTGGTTTCTTTCTACAAGTAGACTAGCCTCCTTCGAGTTAGCTTTCATCCATCACAGTTAAAAGCTTCTTCTAAGATCTCATAGAAGTTGGCTTAAGTTCCTAGCATACTTTTTTCCAGTTGATCAAGTGACAACCGCGGTAAGAGCTAGTACTTGTGCATATAGCACCGTCGCTTCCAAGTTTGTTACGAACTACCAGGTTGATAAAAGTAAAGAAGGGAGTCCTAGGAGTTGCAGCATTATTGTTGCAATATTGGGGCCCACCAATCCCTAGTGGCAACATCAATTCAGGGTCGTCAGTGAAGTCCATGCCCTCACAACCATAGTCGTCAATCATCACAATCTAGCCATGAAGCCATTGGAAGAAATCTTCCTCGAAGAAATGTTAGATCAGTCCTCCTCCTATGCAAGTATCAAGTGATGACCATCGCCCCTGTCTCTACTCCCTCGAATCAAAGGGACCTAATGTGATCCTTGGGCACATAAAAGGTACCCTCTTAATAATGAATGAGACTATGAGAGTACCATACCCAAAACATTGTTGGGTTTGAGTCTTTCATGCAATTAACTCTGCCTTCAACTGGCGAAGCACTACTTCACACTAGTTGAACATCTGGGGCTAGACACAGTCAACTGCAAGCAACAGTTGGGCCTTTGTCACAATGTGGGGACTCTTTGGCCCCACCAACCACAGAATCAACCATAAAATGGCCCTCATAGACCTAGATGTTATCCTCTCTATGGCAACTCTGTTGCTGATAAGTCCACTCTCATGGATGCAGTAAGATTGTACCATCTCTAGGGTAGATCATGAATCAGACCTAACCTCGGTGAGGTTTTCCTATGCCCCACCACATGATAGACCAGTTAAAAAATATATGTCATCACGGTTAATAGCCATCTCATGATCTACAATCCTGAACACTTTCTCGTGTTCGCCTAGCACTGGATAATCCATCTCAATAAATCCTCCGCCCTTTCATCAGCTCCAACTTTTCATACTTCAATAAACCATAGCGGTGCAAAGCAAGTATGCATGCTAGATCATTTCGCATCAGCAATTCTTGGTTATCATGGGCCCATTCTCTCCATAGGCTAGTAATTATGGCCTGAAACATGTAAAAAATAACCCAAAAATCAATCAAAATGGGGCAATACAACTTCAGGAATCACTACATGAGGTTTAAACTACGCCCTTAAGCTCTAACACTCCCCCTAGTGGTACAAGAGGAGGATTAACACCCTCCAGTAAGTTGTATAGGGCGTTTAACACTCCCTACAGGCCAGCTAGAGGGCGTTATTATCCAAATACTGCTTTAGGGCACCTCAGATTTGCAAAAATCCACTCTAGAAACTGATAAAAAAATGTTAAAAAATGCATATAGCAGGTTTGTGGCCTCTACCTAGGACTGACGACATGTCAAATGGTTGCCTGAATCTCCTACAATGGTCCGTGGAAAATATGCTCCTCTTTGGCTCCAAAATGCTCTCACAATTCTCGAATAGTGAAAATGGTTAATGTGAAAGCTCAAAGAACTTCCTTATATTTATTTTTGGAGACGTGATTTTTTGGAATCATTAAAGAGGAAGTAGTCCATTCCCCACAATTTTTTTATCATGCATGAACCCATATGGATAGGAATTGGTGCCTTCTTATACCTTTTTCCACTTTTGATGAAAGTACACTCAGGAATGGAAAGCAATAAAGAATTGCATGAAAGTCTCAATGAGCACTTTTCTTTTGTGGGATATTTTCTCGCTCTCCAAAAAACTGAAAAATCCCCGAGTTTGTCATCATTGGAATTTTTAAACACATAAGATGATGGTCCAAGCAACTCTTTTTTGCTCTTTTTCTAGCTCATTAAACTAAAAATATCATTAGACATTACTTTTTGGCGCTTTTTTCTCTCCCATAAAAATGAAAAAATCATGTTTTTTTCATTAGGATCATTAAACATTTACAAAGATGACCAAAGAATTCTTTTAGGTACTTTTCTCACTCGTTAATCTGAAAAATCTTGAGTTTTTGTCACCGAGCTCGTTAAAAATCTATGGCAGCAACAAGAGCACTTGGCTTTTTGGGACCATTTCTCGCTCTTAAATCGAAAAAATCCCCAAGTTTTCCCCCATTTTTAGGCTCATTAAATCTACGACGAAGGAATGAGCAATTATTTCACATATTTTTCCTTGCTCAATAAACTGAAAAATATATCTTGAGTTTTCTTCATTTGACTTGTTAAACTTTGATGAAGGTGTTGAGTTTTTCGTCGCGTGACTCATTAGAAATTCACGATGAAAAACAATTCTAGTTCGTCTCCTCGTACTCGTAACAAAATGAGGTCAACATTTGTTGAAGATAGGTTTCTCTTTATCCAAATTCAATAGATTAACTCATAGAAAAGTAATCGATCTGGGTATACTATTAACCTTTTGTCGCACTTGGTTAACGACTATGACAAAGGGAGCACCCTGGATTCATTCTTTATGATATTTTTAGACTCTCTAAATATGAAAATGCCACTAAGTTGTCTTGTTTGGACTCATTAAATTCAACGGACATGATATAGAGTTGCTCTTTTTAACATCCTTTTCAGACTCTCAAAACATGAAAATATCGACAAGTTTTCCTGTCTGGACTCATTAAACTAATCAGATAGGGCATAGAGTTTCTCTTTTTGCGATTAAAAAATGAAAATATCAATGAGTTTACCCATTTGGACTCATTAAACTAATTAGACGGGGAAAGTAGAAAATACAACTACATTCAGTATTAGAAAGCATGATTTGGCAGCAATCGTTACCTTGAACATGGCACTCACTCAGATAAACCTTCCTTGTGATAGCCTCTTAATGTGAATCCTACCATCCTATGCGTTTTAGCCTGAATACATCGATGTTCTTGCATCTCTATATCTTAACACTCTTTGGTGTTCATGAGTATAGTGTTGAATGGTTAAAATCATTGTTGTGCCTTCTATTGTTCAAGGGTTAACCTTTTGTTTCCTCTATCAACCCATCAAGCATATCCTTTCATTGTGCCCTCTATCGTTTAGGCCCAATGCTCAAATATTCCTCAAAAAAAAAAAAAATATTGTCCTGTTTTGTGTCGATTGATGTAGGACAAATTATTGTGTACCTTTCGATAGGCATCTTCCTATCAACTTCAACATTCTATCTAAGAAGACAACCCAGAGACACCTTTAGTGCCTTGGTACTTGTAGACATTAGTGGCAAGTTGCCTTGTGTTTGATCAGGGGTTCTCATTATTGACTCCTGGTTAAGCGATTCTATGGGTGTTTGACGACAAAAACATCTTTCACACTCATTAGATTGTGTTGTGCATCTTGGAGACCATCACCATTATTGGTGGCCTTGCTCGCGTCTATTAACGGTCTCCATTATTGGCCGGTAATCAAATGATTTCATGCATGTTTGACATCAACGTATATATTCACATGCATCGATCTATGCTGTTCGGTGAAGCAGAAATCAAGACCTTTGGTAGAGGCTTGCATCACTCAGCCTTGCTTCCTCTCCCAAGTTTCATATATTGTTTTTTGGAGATAACTCATTAGAATGATCCTATTATGACACCAGATCCACATTGTGCTTTTCAGCGGCCAACATCGTCATATATATTTTATGAGAAAATCACTTTGACATAGCTACTGAGTGTGGGAATGTCTGACTCAGGACATGATTTTAGTTGTTATATATATATGTATTGTATCAGGTTTCCTGTACCACCCAAAGCTCCGATCCTCTCTTTATTTTTGTTGAAGGAAAATTACAGTTAAGTAAATTATTTTGGCCATCATCACAACCTTTGATCTCATACTTTAGGGGGCATCTGTTATACAAAAAAATGAACCTCTCATCAACTTAGAGGGGAAAGACACGATAACTGAAACAAAGACAAGATCACAAGCCTTGTTTCCACAATAACACTTGCTAAACACTAACAACATTCTTTGTCAAGCTTCTTTGTAATCGTAAGGGATTGTTAGTGACCCTACTAACTCTACTTGCTGGTTCGGGGACAACGTTAGTGGATCCTAATGAGAATCTAGAGGTCAAAGGAGCAAATTGACTCATAAATATCTCTATATTCCATCCTAAATCTACTCAGAAAAGCAAGGAAATGTCCAAAGTTCAACCTACTTGTTGGATTTCTAAATCCTAATGAAGGAGGCAAATGGGAAAGAGCTAAAAAGCATGGAAACATCATTTCTTTTACCTTAAGAGACTAATGGAGAAACTTGGCAACCCTAACTCAACTTCTACATAAGCAAAGCTAGGGCTATGGTGAAGGAGGTTAGATCATTTGAAAGGATAGTTTACTTGGTTGTCGAGCATAGTCTCAAATCTAAGCATAAGAAGCTGGTAAGAAGGGAGAGAGAGAGAGGAGTTGGAGGGGAGAGGTAAGGCTGATGTAATAGATGGTTGTAATCATTCTTTCGACATTAATATAGAACTGCAATTGTACTATCTACTCCGTGGTGTTTGTACTATCATTCATTTACTTGTTTGTCCAATACCTTTTAGCATGAGTAGCTTAGTTATGTGTAACTAGATGTCCTTTACATATTCATGTATTAGTTATCAAGGTTGTATGTTGTGATTATGTTTGTCTCTTCTATGTGTAGGACTTGATCTGGAGTTGGCTCATGGGACATCCACCTAGCTGCATTCTACTTTCTAGCAAATCTACATGGAGGCTTGGGGTAATCAATCTATCTTGCTTTGATAGTTAGTTATTGTTTATGGACATGCATGTAACTTTGTGACACTTGCAGATAATCTTACAGTTTGCCAAAGGTGTCGGGAATACCTTTGAGGGTATCTCCATTCTCCATACACTGTGCATTTTATCCTATAGCAATTGTACAAGTGCGACAACAAAAACAATAATATTTGAGTATGTGCTGACAAGGTTTGGTTGTCCAAAAATTTTAATGAGTGATCTCAGTACAAATTTTCTTAATGAGATGATTAGTGCAATGACAGAGGAATTTCAGGTTTACCATCAGAAGAGCAAGCCATATCACCCACAGGCTAATGGAATAGTAGAAGCGTTTAATAAGATATTGGAAACCATGCTGACAAAGGTTTGCAATACACAAAGAAATGACTGCGATATTCACGTACCCATAGTGCCATGGGATTACAGAACAACTTGTAAGAAGCTGACTGGTAAAATGCCTTTTAGGCTGGTTTTTGGTGTTGAAGTTATGATGCTAATGGAATACATTGTACCTAGTTTTCTCATAGAGATGTTCACAAGAATGGCGGATCGTGGAGCCCTGGAGGAGAGGCTCGCACAGTTAATAGAGCTTGAAGAGGATAGATTCCTAGCTAGATTCCATCAACAAGTTCAAAAGGAGCGTGAAAAGGCATGGCACTATTGACACATCAAACTGTGCACCTTCAATGTAAATGATTTAGTTTTATTATATGGTAGCAAGTTTCATAAATTTCCAGGAAAATTTAGGATGCATTGGATGGGGCCATATGTCATCAACAAGATTACCAACGATGGAGTAGTTCAGTTGGTAAAATTAAATGGAGAACCCCTCCCAAGAAAGGTGAATGGAAGCCAATAGAAGCCATAGACTGGTGATCCAACTAGATGTCTACATGATGGAAGCATAGTCTTAACACTCCAAGCATCTCCAAGGAGGCACGAGACTATAAACTACACTACCCGAGTTGTGGAACTGTGTGATTGGGCAACTGCATAGAATGAAGGAATGCCACGGTGTTAATATAAATGTACGGGGAGCTGTGCTATTAAAGATGGGACCATGCAGGGTAGCCAAAAAGTGATCGTTATGGTCATTGTTCATGATTTGAGGATGAAAAAATGGCTAAATGTAGTGGGAGTGGCACTTAAGTTATAATTTAAGGGCAAGATATTTGAAAATCTACTGCCAATCTAGCATTTATGAATGAATTTTGGGGGAAATGGTTGGATCTGAATTTGAAAATGCCTATAAATTAGAGATGGCTACCTAGCAAAAAACACTTGGCATTTTGAGAATTGAGGTTTTAAGCTCTCAGACATGTATGAACCATGATAACTTTGAAGCTTTGATAGTGAATTTAGCATTTAAGAAGTTTTTGAAGGAAACGCAAGAGTTTTTTACTAGCATCATGTCAATGCCCATAAAAATCGTGGGTGTTGGAGAAGCAATTGTTGATGAGGGAGTTTCCTTGGAGGTAGCGATGGCAGTTGAAGAAGCTTCCCCAGAGATAACAAGCTTTGAAGTACCTTTAGAGGTCCCGAAATCATCGAGGTCACCTAGGCCATTAAAATAGGGTCTGAAAATGAAGAAAGATAAGCAAAAAGTGACACCGCTAATGCATGCATCACCCAGAAAACACCCAAAGAAGGAAAATCCCACCACGCATGAGAAGGGCAAGGTACTTGACCTAGAACTTGAAGAAGAAATTGAAGATATCAATATGGGTGGGGAAGACATTGACATGGGGGCAGAGGAAATTGACGTTGAAGGGTCTGACCCTATCTCTAAACTTACCGAATACATTCCTCTATGCCAAGGCAAGGCACATTGATGAGAGAAAAGTCACACTGCATACACCATTGTTGCTGGACAAAATCTTATTTGAAGGACCGCGCCTGGAGCGCATCCTCCATCTAAAGTTGCAGGATTGGGATTTCCCTGATACGAAGTGCTTCCCCACTTAGCGACCTATCAATTCATGCACCATGTCTTCTATAAGGACTTTCGTGTGATTGTGCTAGAGCCAAGGAAGTGGATAAAAGGGGTGGACAAGGTTGGACTGCTAAACATGCTATGGGTGCCACATTACAACCATGGGCCCATAACCATGATAGTGATCAAACAAATACTATGATTGGTGCACGATGGGTGTCCATGGTTAGAAGAACCAATGCCGATCACTGTCATGCTGATCCATTGGATCACTCAGTTGCCACATTCAGGATTAAACTAGCCATGGAATTTGGCGGAAATAGAGGTGAGCCCGAGCTCACCAAGAAAATGAAGGAAAAATTTAAGCTCACCAAGAAGCCATGTGGCTACTCCATTTCTAGTATAACTGACCCCGCAGTCAAAGTAGCAACCCAGATCCTGGCTAGGAAAATTATGAGGAAGTGTCATCCAGATGAAGAGCTGGTGCCGAACATATCATTAGCGGCCTAGTGCACGGAGGGTGTACAACTCAACTGGGCATGCTACCTATTATATCTTTGAGGTGATAATGGTCAGCTATCATGCCAGGGCATCTAAAATGTTTTGGAATTTTTTATTTTTATTTTGGAGGACCTATATATGAAACAAATTTAAAACAATGATGCCTAACCTTTTTGAATAATATTAATATTTAAATAAAGGGTTGCTATTAAAATCCACACATTGATTAAGTTTATCTGATGATGAGTAGAAATAGAAAGATGATATGACTATTACAGTTTCCAAATACAAAATCAAATAACCATAAGTGATAAAAACCTTCAAACAATGTTCATAAAGTTTAATAAAATATGCTCCAGATTACAAAGAGACTAGTAATTTTATGATATAGAGAGTTTCTAGGAGTGATTGAGACACAACTGCTCCTACCTGGTTATCTTTGTAAAACTTAAGAATATGAAGAAAACACAGTGAATGAAAATTGGAAAAACTTACAAGGAATACGAAGCTGTATGAATCAAAATTCAAAATCCTTTGCTTTCCTATTAGTGATTCAAAAAAATATGAGTAAATTTAGTGCTTAGAAATGTTTCTTCAAGGATGCAACCTGTAATAACTCATGAAAAAGAGTTATTTATAAAATTTTAGTGTTAAGAAAATATCTTAAACAAATTTACAAAAATAGCTTAATACAAAATCAGAAAAATGAACTGATAGTCGATCTGTCACTATTTTGTTGTTGAACTGTTGATGATTGTTCCCTAAAATATTTAACGTTGTTGATCTGTTGATGACTATTCCCCAAAATTCTGAATGTTGTTGATCCTTCTTTCACTTGAGTAAATCAGTTAACTGTTCCCAACATTTTTCATTTGGGATAGATAACCTAATTACCCTTTGATAAACCTCATCCATTTTTGTATGTTTAGTAAAAGTATTTTTTAATAAAAATACGTTTTACTTCTTTAAGTATGAAAATGTATCTTAGAGTGCGTTCAACACAAGACTTGTTGTTGCTATACCCTTTATATTTGAAAATGTAGCTACACTGGCTGTCACCTCTTTGAGCTTGCAGATATAGTCTTCAATAGGCATTAACTTATCATTTAAGACAAATATGGAGGGACAACCCTTATTGGTCAAGGGTTCTAGCTTGCTGAAAAAATGTTGAACTATGGCATTGACACTACTGCACTTTTCCTTCAACTGAAGAGTGAGATTTTCCTTTGTAATAACTTTCATCACTTCCAATATGGTTGTTATCGTGTCATCAATACCCAGTTCTTCAAGATCATAGTTGTCTTTAGAATTTAGAAAGTTGATTATTTCAGTGGTTGTTTCTGGCTTGTCCTCAATTCATTTGGGATAGTTTCAATAGCTTCTTGAGCTTTTTCCAACAAGTCTTTTTGATAAAAAATTCTTATGATATAAGGCCAAATATCTTTGATTGATTTAATAATCTCTCCCCATATATTCTCCTTTACTAAACCTAGTGTATTTCTGAGGTAAGATTCTTTGACTTCTTTCTGTAATCTCTTAATTTGACCTCTTTCCCTCTACAACTCAACTACATGTGATTTCTCTGGAACTGCTTTTAGGTGTTGTAGTGTCTTTAGCTGATCCTATAATTTCTTAATTTCCTTTGTCTAAATAGACAGGTTCTGAATAGCTTTAGCAAGTTGTTAAACTCCTTCTACTGTACCTGTAGTTTATGTTATAGTTATAGGGAATTTGACCAGTCCATTTGTGCATCTCAATTTGGTCAATTGGATGTACAACTTTAAAATTAAAATCAAAGGAAGTTTTCTTCTGGTAATGTGCAATAGTTCTAGGTTGTGAAATCTAAGCTTGTAAGAAATCCATATGCATTTTACCCTTTTCAAAGTCAAACACTGAAAGAATTCTGGCTTGAGAACTAGAAGAATGTTTCCATAATTAAGTATAAGTGATCAACTTTAAATCCTCATTCTTCTTGTTAATTTCACTGACAACATGAAAAATATCATCTTATTTGTTTTTATGCTTTTGACTACCTTCACTGGTCTAAATCACCTATGTTCATGAGATGTGATGGAATGAGTATGAGACTGAGCATACTATCTACCAAACTATGTGAAAATAGATGTCTCTCCAAGTTTGTCAAATGTTCCTTTTGGTGAATTATTAGTTGCACTGAACTTCAAAGAGAGCCTAGGTCTCTTCTTTTTGTGCACAATTCTAAAGCCTTTACTTGATACTTTAGTTGTAGGGGATGATTATTCTCTCCTTCCTCGCTTGGCTGCCTTTTCCTGTGCAAGTGGAGTTTGCATGTTTGAAGTAGAGACTTCCTATTCTTCAGCTTCTTAAAGGGTTTTTTCCTTCCATTCTAACATATTTTTATATTTCTCAATCTTAGGCGTGGCTGTGTGATGACATGTAAATTTATTTTTTACTGTATTTTTTGAAATCACTCCCATTAGGTCATAAGACCAGGTAAAGCTAAGGCCAAACTTAATCTCTTTCAATAACCTGTCTTCTTCTTCTCCTACTACTCTAGTGTTACAAATGAATGGACCAACCTGAGTTTTTAGTTTAAACTGTGATTTCTTCTTTGTAGCCACAAAATGCACTTCATCTGCATTGAGCATCTGCCTAATATATTCTAATGTAAAAATTCTCATAAGGAGGTACTTAGGCAACTTTTTAAGGTGGAAGCTCACATCCATATACTTTGATCTCTGTATAATTTTGGTAAAGGTACCAACCTTTTGTTATGGCTTGGTCAACTAGCTACAAAACTTTTACAATTTCATCACTAATTCATGGTCTTTGAGTGCTGCTCAAAAGATTAATGGTTGGATGAACAAAAAATTCTATGAACAGTTTATATGAAAATTCTTCTTTCTCCTTCATTCCCATAGAAGTCCAAAAGATGACTGATTGTTGGTTCCCCTCTTCATCTAGCTTCTGCAAAGTGAATGGAAACTTGTCTCCCTAAAAATAGATAAAAATATATACAAGTATTGAAGCATACTTGAATACCTCTTGAGTATTTAACTGGAAAAAATTGTTGAATGGCCTCAGATAGAAATTGATTAAAGTTAAATAGAACAATGGGTTTGGAACTAGCAGAAAAGATAGACAATAATCCAATGACAGCTTCATCTACATATTGATCAGAATAGTAACCAAGGAGATAAGAGAGAATGGTGATAATTTGCTTGAATCTCTCTAGGAATATAGATGAATCATAGGGAGGGTTTCCTTCAGGTGGAGGGCTATCTACAACTTGGAAAAGTTCTAGGATTTGAGCTCTTTTAGTGAAATCTAGCTTCTGGTAGGCTTTTGTTAGGCTTTCATGAGAAAAACGAGTGGTTGGCACAATATTTGGGGCCTGCAACATCTATTCAATGGATTGGGCATTGGTAGAGCATAGGATTTCTCTTACATGTGAGATAATAGCTTTTTGACTAGGGTCATAATATGCATGACATTTTCTGACAAATTTAGGTGCTTTGTGGGTCTGAGGGAAGATGTAATGAGGAAGATGGGAGTCTCAAAGTCAAATTTCGTCCGTTTGATCGACGAATCGGTCATCCATACAACAGTACATCTCAAAAAAATAAAATTCATAAAAGGACTCATGGATTTTACAGTCTTTGTCAGGCAAGGGAGTATGATGGAAATCAACTTGTGGATGAATGAGAGGATTTGGAGTTTCTATAACTCTCTTTCCCTTCAACGGTATCCTGGTGATTGGATTACAAACAGAAAGTGATATAAATGGGAAGGATTTGGCTAAAATACAATGATAACAAAAAAATAATATAATCGAAATAGATTGAGTGAACCTAGATTTTGGATTTCTTGTGAATGGGACAAAAAATTCACTTGAATGGTGAATTTGTCATTTTCATTGCAAGCTACAAGTATCCAGTGATCAATTGAGTTACGAGAATGCATTGTGTAACAATTTTTATGAAAGAACGGGGCTTATAAGGCATCAAATAGAGCTGGTTTGTTAATAAGCAGCTAAATTCATATTAACTCTCCAACAGAATGGAGAAACAGATTGATGGAATATTGATTTGCAAGGGGTGGAAAATTAAATGAATAACAGGAAGATAGGCACAAGATTGGTCCATGTAAGGATGATAGGATAGAGGAAGTGACATGGGTATTGATGTAGACAACGACGTGGGAGTGGAGATGATGGAGGAGGCCAAAACCACATTCAAGGGTGAGTTTGGGCAATAAGTAGTTTTGGATTTAAGGCTTGAACAACTAGGAGTGGAGCTTGGCAGTTTCAGAGGGTGGTTTCTAAAATTATTGACTTCAGACCCCCCGTTCATTGATAACATTCAGACGGCAAGGAAGGGCCGAGGAGCAATATAAGCCATCAGATCAAAGGGAGATGTGAAGGATGAAAAGAAAATGGAGGGAGTTTAATGAAGTGAGGCGGAAGGTGATGGTTTGGTTGAAATAGATAAGATGGATGTGACGCGTGTAGGGTTTCTTGGAAAAACCAATGGATAAAGCATGAATATTATAAAATAACATTGAGATTTAGCAAATTATGTTTAATTAAAACCATTTGTTATATGCACATATATCCAATATTTTAACTTAGGATAAAAATCCTATCATGCTACAATTTCATTTTATTTCTCTACCTACCCTTAAATTTCCTAACATTTTTTGCAATCTTAGTCACCCGAGTGCATTTAGACTAGAAAATCAATATTTTCCTTTTAATGACTAATCTACTTCTATCCCTTATTGCTTCCATTGGCTTAGATTAAATTTTTGAGCCCATTTTATTGCTACCTATTAACAAAAAAATTTAAATATAATCCAATCATGATTAAATTCTATGATTGAATTGTGTGAACTAATGTGGCACTTAAATAATCTGAACACAACTTTATTTGCAAAAATAAAATTGACTAAGGGTAGTGGCATTTGGATGTGCAACAATTTCAAAATTTATTATTTATTATTTTATTTCTAATCTAACATTTTATTTTTTTGCCTTCCTTTTTTAGGGCATCTATTCTAACATTTTATTTGATATGGACTTAGTCATCAATGTTTTCCTAACATTTTGTTTCTCTATTCTCTTTGTCCATATTCTAACTTAACTTTTTCTTAAAATATATTTTTATTTTTTTATTTGGACTAATTAATGCTAACTTACCAAAACCAAAAAATGCTACAACATTGGCTCCAACTGGCAACTGCTTTCTCCTGTAGAATGAAGAGAACCTATAGATCCATGTTCCTTCTCCTTAGGCTATGGAGTCTTAGCTATGAAAAAATCACACTAACGGTTGAAAAATTAAAATAAACAGGAATTTTTATAATGGTACTGGTGAAATCTACTTCAACTTCTAAGTACACAATGTAATGCCTAAGAAATCTTCCATTAATAGAATATGTGGAACATAGTCCCTCTAGATTTTGTACCACAAAAGTGTTGTTTCCCTTTACTTCAACAATAGCTAAAGGTCCAAACCATAGGTTGTCAAAATTTCCATGTTTTCCATTGTCTTATCTTCTGGAATTCCATCTTAGAACTAGATCACCCTCCTTGAAGTCCATTTGCCTGGATCTTCTTTCAAACAAGCTCTTGATCTTATTTTGATACTTTGTCAATTTGTATTAAACTTCATCTCTGCTCTCATTCAGTTCAATAATTTGATTTATCCACCTTGAAAAATCATTAGGTTCATTAGTTGAATCTTGCAAAAAATTTAAAACAGGGAAGGCCAAGTTGGTAGGGAAAATTGCATCTTTCCCATAAACTAATTGAAAAGAAGATTTTCCAGTAGATCTCTTTGGAGTAATCATGTTTGCCCAGATGGCATAAATTAGATGAGTGTCCCAAATCTTTTTATGATATGCTAAATTTTTCTGATAACCTTTACCAGGCTTTTATTGGATGATTTTGGAAGACCATTGCCTTGAGGATAATATGGAGTTGAATGATGTAGCAAAATTTGATATTTCTGGAAAAAATCAATCATTTTAACAGTACAAAATGTTGTGGCATTGTTAGTAACAATTTAGGTTGGGCAGCCAAACCTATATAAAATGTTTTCTTCAATGAATTTTATTACTACTGAATTAGTAGCATTTCTTACTAGAATTGCTTCCACCCATTTAGTAAAGTAGTCTGTTGCAGTGAGGATCCATTTATGTTGATTGCTTGAAGTAGGATGAATCTATCCAATAAAATCTAATCCCTATTCGAGAAAAGGTGCTGAGACTATTGTTGGTATCAGTGGAAGAGTTGCTAGTTTTTTCTTTTCAGCAAACATCTGACAAGGGACACAACTTTTGATTTTTCTCCTACTTGTAAGGACAATGTTGGCAAATAAAATCCTGCCCTTAATATTTTATATGTTGTTTCTCTCTAAGAATAATGTCCTCCACAAAATCCTGTATGAAATTGGTGAATGATCCCTTTAGTTTATGTTTCTATTAAACATAATAACAAGATATTGAGTTGGTCCTTCCAATATAGATTTGCATTTTGATACAATACTTGATTGCTTTCAATTTGAGAGTTTTATTGGTCCAGGTGGCTCCAGAAAGACACACAGGGCAAACAGAACTTAGGAAAGCTCAAAAATAAAAATTCTTGGATTATGCTCAAACCAAATTCATGTCAAAGATCTCATCGTCATGATCACAGTGGTGTAAACGGTTTGTCAAACCGAGTCTGTATACGAAAATTAGGAGCAATCAAAGTTGGGTTGACTTTTTTATGACTGGACAGCTTAAGAAGGCCACAAATTCGACCGAACACGGCCACTAGATTCTGGCCAGCTCTAGCCAAAATCTAAGCAAATTTATTGCCTCGTTAAATTTTACTCCTGCGGTCAAAAAACGAATTCAAAAAAAATGCATTATTGTTTAATAAAACAATATCTTTATATATAGTATATATATATATATATATATATATATATATATATATATATATATATAATATATATAATATATAATATATATATATATATATATATATATATATATAATATATATATTAAGGGGGTGGGGGCCACCAACCCCACCACCCCGCAACCTACCTACATTCCATTAATGGCGAGGCCAGCGAGAGTTGAACCCGCCTGGCCACGTGGGCTTGCCCACTGGGCGGCCCCACAACAAACATACTAAAACCCTATGTACCAACCATATAATACACCAAATATATAATAGTGCGCCCAACCAAACTATTAACCAAACATTAAAGCCTTCACATGAATCGAGGATGGTGGGGTTTATTATCTAAAAGGGTAAAAATTATGGTTGTAATAATAACCAACTCGAAAACCATGTTATTTGTGGAGGGGTGAGATTTGAGCAAACAACCTCCTCCAAACTAAATTAACTATTTACCAACTATGCCAAACATGTTTCTTGGTAACTCCCGTAACCAAATTAATTAAGAACTCAGTTTTTGCTAGAGCTAGGAGGAGGAGAAGGACTGCATGAATTTTGACACAGGAGTGGGCACAAATTTCTAGGCATTTTAATAATTTTTTAATGCAGGAACCATGAATTTTGCAGGAGGGAAAAATTTTCAACTTCTCAGAAATTGACAAATTTTATATGTATTTTATACCTCTCATCATCATGAAAATGATAGCACTATAAATTTTTCAATCTGAGTTCTGCATCTTCCAGTCTTTTCCAGAATGCACATGGAACCATGATTTCAGCAAAAATAAGGAGCATAACCATTAGCCATGAAATTTTCCCAAAGAGGTAAAATTTCACTTTGTCAGAATATCGTTGAGTTTATACCTTCTTTTCATGGTTTTTCATAGGGATCCTAATGGTGAAATCAGATTTGACATCTGAGCAGTGGATTTTTAGCTCATCCCTAAAATAGAATCTTTGAGGAATCCCAAGGGAATCTAAAAGATTCATTAAGCTTCGAATTTTCAACTTCTCAGAATTCGGATTTTGGAAAGTCAATTCAAAAATACTCAATGCCATAAATCTAATTAGATTTGTCTTTCTCTCATTTCGTCTTTCAGTCACTTTTCTAAGTGCCAGTGCAGATGTCCATCTTCATCTGCAAAGATTCTTCTTGTGATTGATGTTGTGAAATTGATGTTTCAGCAACCTTCAGTACTTTGACAGCCTTTGCTTCAGATGGCCCTGGGTTGTGAGGTATATGATTCGTCATGTTCATGTACTTCTTCTTTCTACATTATGTTGTATAGATCCATGATTGATGTTGATGTAGAACCTTTTTTATTACATGTTGTCATGATTCCTTGCTTAATTTGATGCATAATCTTTCTATGTGATGTACTTTTTGTCATAACTCTTTATGTTATGCTTTTAGATCCCTTGTTGTATGTTGTTTGGATACTCTTGTTGTCGTCATGCATGTGTTTTTCTTTGACATATTTTTGTGCCATGTTGGCAGGATGCACACCATGCTTGTTTTGTGTGATACTGATAGGAGTCTTTTGATTGAGAGTTCTAGCTGGGGAACATCTCTTAGAGCCAATCCTGTGTGAGGGAATTCTTCTTTGTATGATCGATACATCATATCTGTGTACATCATCTTTATTGACAACTCATAATGCTGACCTACACCATCTTGACACCAGGGCCCGGAGACATAGTCCCCCCTCAACGAACTCCATTATCAACAGCTTATGTTTTCATGTGCTAATGATTATTATGTTCCTCTTCCTTATAGTTTATAGCTGTATTTGTTAATGTTATTTTAAAAAAAAAATTAACACATCACAAAAGTAAAAGGTCTTGGAAGGGTCCTTCTTCACACCTGGACTTGGATCAAGTGGTATCAGAGTGGTCTTTACGTGTATGTGAATTGCAGTGTGAACAATGGAACCTGCAGTGACAGAGAATGAAAGAGCAATGTACAAGACCATGGTCAACATTTCCAAGAGAGTGTAAATCATGTACGAAACTCTACAGAAGAGGAAAAGGAGTGATTGCAGCTTCAGTTGCAAGCCACAAAAGAGGCCATGGAAGAACTGAAGCAAAACAAACATAATATTCAAACAGAGAATGATGAATTGAAGATGCGCCTACATGAAGAGAAAGAGGAAAAACAAAGTTTGCTATGACAGCTGCAAGTAAAGGACGAGGCCTTGGAAAATCTATAGTGAGACTGATGTGAGGTAAAAATTAGTTCTCCATCTTCATGTATGTTTCATGATGATGATTTCGTTGTGTTTGAAACTCATACCACGGGAATTGGCTCCAAACCCCTGAAGAGAATGGGATATGAAGGAAAAGGTTTGTGTGTTAATGGAAAAGGCATTGTCAGTCCCATCAAAGTAGAGGAATTACCCTGTCAAATAGGACTTGGGTATGTTAGGAAATAAGTTGGGGAATGCGCTGAGATAGTTAGTGAACCACCAATAATAGATGATGAGAAACCCTCATCAGTTCTTTCCAAATCGAAAGAGAAGGTAAAAGATGTTGATTTCCTTTTGATTTAATCTTCTCATAGTATGATGTCTATTGGAGATTTGGAGATCCCAATTAGAGGGACAAATATGAGGCTCCTTACAAAGACAAGGCACGAGGAGAAAGAGCTAGGTGCTAACAACCAAGGCATCACTCAACCTTTGGACGTTACGCATGAACCTCTATTTGCAGGCTCGAGATACACTAAAGGAGAGTGCTTGAAGGTGTCAGGGTTGTCCGAGATATTGCTGAAATCGTCGAGGAAAGAGAATGATGGGAAAACATCCCCATCATCCCATGGAAGTTTCCATCATAGGGAGAGAGCTGAGGCAAGCTCTCATCGCCATGCTGACATCAGAAAAAACAAAGGAAGGTATAATCACTTTCGATCTTTGAATTCTCATTTTGATTATGATCATGTTGTTAATAATGAATGAAGACAAAGGCATCGAAAAACATGCACTTTTTGTGGTTTACCTAACCATACCTTTTACAAGTGTTGGAAAAGAATGGTAGCACTCATGAGGCATGAAAAACCCTCTCCACAACATGAAAAGAAACAGGTTAAGTAGGTATGGAGGAAGAAAACCTACTACAGTCATTGTGATAGAAATGGCCAACAAAGAGCCACTTGTTGGAGGCTCCATCTAGAGCAGCACCTTAAAGACAAAGCATCAGTGCATGAACCAGGAAGAGCTGTTGTTTGACAAGCAAAGTCACCACAAGGAGGTGACCCATTCACCGTGATAAGTGAAAAATAGTTTTTAGACATGTTGTTGTTTCATGGTCATTATTTTGTAAATAATTTGTTGCATTTTAAATTGTAAAAGTGATGACGTGTTTTCCATCTCTTGGTCAGCAACAACGATGTTTGGTCATGTTTTGTGTCATATTTTGAGTTTCATGTTAAAACTCTGAAAGTGATGTTATGTTTCTGTCACTTGTCAAAATAATGTTTGGCCTTATGAATGTAAATCATGTGTTGCAATGATGATGTGTTTTCCATCACTTTTTGAGCAACCATGACTGGTTGGCCTTGTTGGCATAGCTAGATTGTTATGTCCATCTTTTTGTAAACTTGTCCACCAAGTGTGTGTTATAAACTCGTGGCAAGCGTGGGACGTCTGGATTTTTAGCCGGTCATGTCATTCAAGTATGTAATTTGAAAAAAATATGTACTATAGGTTGCAAAAGGCAAGTGTTGGCTCATTTCTTAAGGCTCCAAAGAACAAAGGTGAAGGAGATAGAAGCGGGACCTTTTCAATACGCTTGTGATGTAGACAGGGTACAGAGAAAGTTGTAGATCAGTTTCCGTGCTTTTGGAGGACCAAAAGCTCCTCAGTGGGGAGGATTGATCCAGGTGGCTCTAAAAAGGCACACAGGGCAAAGAGAACTCAGGAAAGCTCAAAAATCAAAGTGCTTGGATTTTGCTTGAGCCAAATTCATGTCGAATATCTTGTCATCGTGATCACGATGGTGCAAACGGTTTATTAAACCGAGTCCATACGCGAAAGTTAGGAGCAGTCAATGTTGGGTTGACTTTTTGATGACTAGGCAGCTTAAGGAGGCTACAAATTCGACTGAACCCAGCCACCAGATTCTAGCCAGCTCCAGCCAAACTCTAGGCAAATTTGTTGCCTCGTTAAATTTGACTCCTATGGTCAAAAAATGAATTTAAAAAAAAATGCCTTATTGTTTAATAAAACAAAAAAAATATATTTTAAGGGGGTGGGGGCCACAAACCCCACCAGCCCCCAACCTACCTACGTTCCATTAATGGTGAGGCCAGTGGGAGTTGAATCCGCTTGGCCACATGGGCCAGCCCATCAGACAACCCCATAACAAACATACCAAATCCGTATATACCAACCATATAATACACCAAATATATAATAGCGCACCCAACCAAACTATTAACCAAACATTAAAGCCTCCATGTGAATCGAGGATGGTGGGGTTTGTTATTTAAAAGGGTAAAAATTATGGTTGTAATAATAACCAACTCCAGAACCATGTTATTTATGGACAGTTGAGATTTGAGCACACAACCTCCTCGACACTTAATTAACTATTTACCAACTATGCCAAACAGATTTCTTGGTAACTCCACCAACCAAATTATTTAAGAACTCTGTTTTTTCTAAAGCTAGGAGGAGAAGAAGGACTACATGAATTTCAAGATTGGAGCAAGCATGGATTTCGAGGCAGTTTAATAATTTTTTAATGCAAGAACCATGAATTTTGTAGGAGGGAAAAATTTTCAACTTCTCAAAAATTGACAAATTTTATATGGATTTTACACCTCTCGTCACCACGAACACAATGGCACTATCTGTTTTTCAATTTGATTTTTACATATTCCAATCATTTCCATAATGCATGTGGAAACATGATTTCACCAAAAACAAGGAGCGGAAACATGAGCCATGAAATTTTCCCAAAGAGGTAAAATTTCACTTTGTCAGAATATGGTTGAGTTTATACTTGATTTTAATGGTTTTTTGTAGGGATCCTAATGTTGATATCAGATTTGACATCTGAGAAATGGATTTTCAGCTCATCCCTAAAATAAAATCTTTGAGGAATCCCAAGGGAATCTAAGAGATTCATTGAGCTTTGAATTTTCAACTTCTCAAAATTCGGATTTTGGACAGCCAATTCAACACCACTCGACACCAAAAATCTTATGGTGCATTCATATTTGTCTTTCTCTCATTTCTTCTTTCAATCACTTTTCTAAGTGCCAGTGCAGATGTCCATCTTCATGTGCAAAAAGTCTTCTTCTTGCGATCGATGTTGTGAGATCGATGTTTTAGCAAGCTTCAGTACTTTGATAGCCTTTTCTTCAGATGGCCCTGGGTTGTGAGGTATATGACTTGTCATGTTCATTTATTTATTATTTTTGCATTATGTTGTACAGATCCATGATTGATGTTGATGCAAGATCTTGTTTATTACATGTTGTCATGATTCGTTGCTTTATTTGATGCGGAATCTTTCTATGTGATCTACTTTTTGTCATAACTCCTTATGTTATGCTTTGAGATCCCTATTTGTATGTTGTTGGGATACTCTTTCTGTCGTCATGCATGTGTTTTTCTTTGACATCCTTTTTTTGCCATGTTGGCAAGATGCGCACCATGCTTGTTTTGTGCCATACTGATAGGAGTCTTTTGATTGAGAGTTCTAGCTGGGGAACATCTCTTAGAGCCACTCCTACATGAGGGCATTCTTCCTTGTATGATCGAGACATCATCTCTGTGTACATCATCTTTATTGACAACACATAATGAAATGGCCTACACCATCTTGACACCGGGGCCCAAAGACGTAGCCCCTCCTAGACAAACTCCATTATCAACGGCTTATGCTTTCATGTGCTGATGATTGTTATGTTCCTTCTACGTTATAGTCTGTAACTATATTTGTTAATGTTCTTTTAAAAATAAATTTTAACACATCATGAAAGTAAAAGGTCTTGGAAGGGTCCTTCTTCACACTTGGACCTAGATCATTTACATTGATGTTGGACATTTAAAATGGATAAAGAAATTTACAATATCTTGATACCAATTTGATAAAAGAAATTTCTCATCAATGTGTACAGCAATGGTCTAAATTGAAGGTAAAGGTTCTTGTGAATTCATTTTTTTAGGATGCTGGGAAGGTTCTTATGGATTCTCCTCATTTAAATTTTGAGAAGGTTCTTGTGGATTCTCCCCTTGTATTTCCAAAATAGATTTGATGCCTAGGACTTTACAGTTGGATTAAGCTATAAGCTTAGCTAATCCTTGACCATTTACTAGCTTTGTGGTTTTGGTGGTTAGATCATACTCCAGTATTTGATTGACCCATCTACCTTTCTTCCCATTAGTGTCTGGTTGGGTTAAAACAATTTTTATAGCACTGTTAGGAATGTAAGCAATAATAGGTGAATGTAGGACATACATTCTGAATGATTTGAGGGTTTATATGAGGGCATAGGCTTGTTTCTCATTTATTTCATACTTAAGCTCAAAATCTCTCATAACCTTACTAAAAAAGGCTATAGATTGGTCATGGGAATATTTATTCCTTTATAATAAAACAACAACAAGGGTTGTTCCAGAGGCAAAGGAAACAATATTGAATGGTTTGGTATAATTAGGATTGGCCAAGTTTGGAGCTTCAGAGATACATTTCTTGATTTGATCAAATGCATGTCTGGAAAGGATAGTCCATTTAAATTCATGATCCTTTTGGAGCATATCAGTTATGTCTTTTACAATTTCAGCATAATTCAAGATGAATCTTCTTAAAAAATTAATCTTGCCTAGAAAAGCTTGAATCTCTTTCTTATTTCTAGGTAATGACAAAGTTTGAATGGAAGTTACACGTTTGGATCAATCACCACTCCTTCTTCTAGGATTATATGGCCTAACAATTTTCCCTCTTTGATATCAAACACAAAATTTCTAGGATTCAAGGATATTCTGAATTTTCTACACCTATCAAAAACCTTCATCAAGTGCTTTAGATGTTTTTTATGAGAATTAGAAAAAATAGTGATGTCATCAAGATAAATGACTACAAAATTGTTTACCCGACCCATGAAAGCTATGTCCATAGCTCTCTGAAACATTTCTCCAGCATTGGATAAGCCAAAGGGCATCCTAGAATACATAAATGTACCCCAGGGTGTAGTAAAAGTTGTCTTCTCTCTGTCTACTAGATCAACCATTACCTGATTGTAGCCTGAAAAGCCATCAAGCATGGAAAGTCTTTTTTCTCCTGAAACCATTTGAAGTAACTGATCCATTTTGGGTAAAGGATAGTTATGTTTTAATGATGCTTTATTAAAATTCCTAAAGTCCACACAAAGTTTGATTTCCCCATTCTTCTTTCGAATAGGAACTAGATTGGCAACCCAATCAGAGTATCTTAAAGGTGCAATAATATGAGCATCTAGCATTTTCTTAAGTTCCTTTTCTACAGTTGGTAGAAGAAATGGATTAATTCTCCTAAGTTTTTGTTGATAAGGCCTAGCTTATGGTTTTAAAGGAATCTTATGTTGTATTAGTGATGTATCATAAGTCTTTAAATGAGCATAGGTCCACACAAAAACATCCTTATATTTTTCAAGAAACTTAAGGTATTGAGCTTTGATTTCAGTATCTAAGGACACACAAATTTTGATGTTCTTAATCTCATGATTTCTTCCAATATTTACTTCCTCTATGTCATCTTGTGGAGAAATTGACTGTGGGTTTCTGGGGACATCATTTTGATCAAATAATTTCTCTAAATGAATGAGAGCTTTGGGAATAAAATTGTTAGACAATTGAATGATATCATGATTGAAAATTTTTGAATTGAAATTTGAACTATAATTTCCATTTGTGTTTTCATTTGTTTATGTTCTATCTTAGATAATTTGTAGAACTGAAAATTCATCTACAACCTACAGAAAAGATTTTAGTTGTTCATCATCTTCAAATATCTATAGTATTTTAGATTAGATAGAATGGAGGGCCTGTATTTGACTTGTATTTGATAGAGCACATTATTTTTATTAGGAATTTTAAATGAACTGGCAAAGACAGCTACATAATCTACATGAATATTCTGATCTCTTGGGATATAAGTCAAGTTAAAAGCATTAAATAAATCTTCAATTGAATCCAAAACCTCATTTAGATAATATCTAAGCCTAGGATGTTTTGTTTGGCAAATATTTCTAACTTGTTCTATGATGAGCTCTAAGTCAATGAAAACACTCAAGTTGTGTACCTTTAAACTCTTGGCTAGTTGTAGTCCTATAAGGAAAGCATCATATTCTTCTACATTATTGGTAACTTCAAAATCAGGTTTACATGATTGTGTAATGTTTGCTTTTTTTTTGTGAGATTAGTACTACCCCAACCCTTGCTCCATCATTTGTACAAGAAGCATCAAATAATAGCTTCCATACATCAGTTTGATTTGGTATACGGTCTTCAATTAAATCTTCAATTTTTACATGGGATTCATGTATTTGATTTGAATAGAGTTGAAAACAACCAAAATCTTGATCAATTGCATAAATTGGATGGTTCCTTGTTTGATCTATTTTGCATAGAATGTGCACAAATCCTACCTCTCTATACAACCTAAGTTCTTCTCCCCCATAAACTAGAATAGTGGCATAAGACATGTCCATTTGAAGAGTTCTCCCTAATTTGGCATAGAAAGACCTTCAAAGGAGCATTCCAAATTAGGGAGGGATATCAGTGACAACTAAATCTAACACTATGCTCTTTATTGGGATTTGGGCAAGATTGAATACTAAATCCTTAATCAGTCCTAGACAAGGTACCCTTTTGGAATCAAAGGTGTATAAATCATGATAGGATCTAGTTATGTCAAGATTTAAATGATCCATGATGGTTTTTGGCATGGAATCATTTGTCTTTACTATCAAATAGAAAGGGTGTACTATTTCATCTATCATATCTGAGCTAGGGCCAAAAACAACCACTGGTTTTTCATCTTGAAGGCTAATAACATCACTTTCAACATCAACAAAGTTCTTTTGTATCCATTTGAAAACTTGATTTTTATATCCGGGTTTTTTGGAGATTTCTGAAAGTGGTATAGGGATTTTATTTTAACTCTTTCTAACTCCTTTTAAACATTAAATTCAGTTAAGACAATTTTTTCAATTTGAGTTGTATCAGTTGGTTGATTTAATGGTCAAATAGTATTTGTTTGAATATTAATAGCTTTGGTATAAGGTTAAATTATTGGAGTTTCCTTAAGAGGTCTTCCAGGGCCAAGTATAGGTCTAAGATAATATCTTTTGTTTAGCTCTACAATTAAGAATTCAAAGAAGGCATGGTATTTGGAAACCTGTGAGGATTCTTGATCCTATTGAACTTGCTCATGTTATGAAAGAGGAATAATAGTGGTCTGACTAGAAGAGGTATCCATATTGTTAATATTTTCAGTGATAGTCATGGTATTGTCATTAGGCTAGTGATCATCTATCGATAAAGGAGTTGGAACCTACTAATCATTACTAGGTCTTTGAAGAATTTGTAATTGTGGAGTTCTTTTGTATTGACCTTGATTCTGATTATGAGGTCAAGTGATCATGTGTTGAGCAGTGTTAGGTTGAGTTTCAATCTTGGAAATTCTATTGGATAGCATTCTAAGAAGTGAAGTTATCTCATCTATTTTAGAATCTTCAGTTTTAGTATTTGATGAAGTAGAGGCCTCTTAACTAGATATAAACTTTCTCTAGGCCTTTTCCTCTTTAGCTTTTAAAGTGGTTGAGGTAGCCCTATTTTCTTCCACCTCTATAGCATTGGTTTTCATGTCTTGAATAGTCCTCAAAGTTCTTTCTCTTAACATTACAACAAAATCATCTTCAAAAGCTTTTGAAAACCTAGATTTGGCTACTACTACAGGGGGTTTGCAATCATGGGGCCTCTTATGATAAAGTTTGTTGAACCTTTTAATAAACTCAGGTACAAGTTCTCCAAAGTTTCCTTTAAGTTCTTCAAATTCAGTCAAAGAGTAAAGAGCATATTTCTTCAAACCCCATTGGTTTTTTAATATATTTGTTAACTCTTCCCAAGACCTAATGGAATTTGAATGTAAGTGCCTAAACTAGGTTCTCACATTTCCTTCAAGAGATTTAACAAAAAACCTCATACAAACATTTTCTTGCTCAATATTCATATTATCTACAAAATCTAGAAATTCTTGAAGATGGTCCTCAGTTGAGGAACTAGTTTCTCCATTATACCTAGGAAGGTGTTTTAAATATCTAGGAGGGAATGCATTAAGGTTTTGAGGTAAGACTAAATTTTCATATCTAGCCTACACAATAGGTTGGAATGCATAGTAGAAGGTGGTGTATGAGGTGTTTTTATGGATGAAGAAGAAGAAGAAGAAGAGGATGGTGATAAAGAGGGTGTATGACTATGTGGAGGTGAAGAAGGAGGGGATAAATAAGGAGGAGATGTCCTAAATGACTTTAAGGGATTATTAGTGAGTAACTCTGGACCTGAGAATGAATATCCTCTTTTGTTTCAAAGAGTGTGTTTGAATATATAGGAAAGGTCCCTTCAGGTTGTTCAGAAGTGGAAGGAAATGAATAAGTAGTGGGGGATATGAAATATCTAGGTTTGTATTAAGGTAAATGAACACCCAGGTCAAACTCAGAGTTAGGTGATCCTAATGGTAGTGGGGGTTCTTGACACGTTTCAAATGAGTGAATGAGGAAAGATGATTTGAAATAAACTCCCCTATCTAAGAGTTCAGACAGCCTAGGTGATAATTGTGTCAAATCTAGATTAGATGAAATACTATAGGGATTAAATGGTAATATATATTTAGACTACAAGGCTGAAGAAGAAAAAGATGGTTGATGTCTTCTTTTAGAATTGGCCCTTCTCACAAGGTTTTTTGGATCTAAAAGAGGATCAACTATATCAAATTTAGAATGAGATCTAGTGTGCTTAAAAGGTGCTAGTTTGGCACAATGGAGTCGCCAGGTGAATTATTTTGACCTATCTGGACCTTTAGTCACCCTTAAAGGAATAGGATTTATATCGTTGTCCTAGGACAAATAATCATATTCGAGTCCTCGACAATGGCACCAGATTGAGGTTGTATCTTTGAGATGATAATGGTCATCTATCATGCCAGGGCATCTAAAATGTTTTGGATGTTTTTTTTTAATTTTGGAGGACCAATGTATGAAATAGATTTAAAACAATGATGCTTAACCTTTTTGAATAATACTAATATTTAAACAAAGGGCTACTATTAAAATCCACACAGTGATTAAGCTTATCTGGTGATGAGTAGAAATAGAAAGATGATATGACTATTACAAGTTTCAAATATAAAATCAAATAACCATAAGTAAGAAAAACCTTCAAATAATTTTCAGAAAGTTTAACAAAATATGCTCAAGTTTACAAAGACCCTGATAATTTTATGATTTAGAGGGAATTGCTTAAGCAAACAGTTTTTGTAATTCATGTTGGAAATAATACTTGGAGGGGGAGGGGGGGGGGGTGAATCAGTATTATCTTATCAATTATTTAATTTCCCAAATAGATTTTTATATGCTACTTAAGCTAAGTGAACTAGCATGTATATGCGACTGTAAGTAAAGAAACCAGCGTAAATGCAAAGAACTTTTGATTTACCCAATTTATCATGCATTGAACTTTAACCAGTATATCAGAGATTTATTAGACAGTGCAATAAAAGCATAATAAAGCATCAAACATAAGCAACACACATGAACACCAAGATATAAGGTGGAAACCCAATGTGGGTAAAAACCACCTACTATTGTCATCTCTATCTTCTTTTAATAATAAGAAAATCTATTTACAATCCTGTACTAGTGCAGACTTATACCAGTACATAGGCTTCTACCTGTAGAAGGTTATAACCTTCTCTTGTTCTCCAGCTTCTACTGGAAGGGAGCTACAACCCCATAACCCTTGTACTAGCCGATATGTTTACTAGTACGTAGGTGGTGACCTACAGAAGGCTACGACCTTGTTTCTTCCACCAAGGACCACGTTTCATAAATTTTCAGACTGGATCCATCAACAACATCATAACTGCAATTCAATCATCAAATACATGTGCATCAACCAATCACTGAGACTCAATCATCACTTTCTGAATCAACCACAACTGAATCAATCAATCACTTTGACAACCCATCGTCAAATTACAATCAATCCAATCATTCAGAATATTGTCACCAAAATATAGTAACCAGAACCCAAAATTAGAAAAATAACTAAAACATACTTTATATGGTATACACTAATTCCATGTGTTGAACCTACGTGTATACATGCTTTTATCAAAGCCAACCAATGTACACATCTACAAATAATTAATTCATAATTCTACAGCTATTTTGAACTTCAGTAATACCTAGATCATAATATTTATAGAACAATGCATGCCTTGGTATTTAGATATATATTATACATGCTCAAACCACATAATGATAATTCATTTCAAGCCTTAAGATCCTGATCCATCATTAGATCTTATCCTTCATCAACCGCTAAGGTTCATCCTTAGTTCAGATCAAGAACAACACCATAAGCTAATGACCTGCATACTAGACCTCACACTTCATCATATATTCGATACTTACACACCTGGCATAATGATCTTCTCCTCCTTATATAGTTTTAGGCCTTTCAAATACCATGGACCAAAACCACTTAGGATCAATACCTTCGACCAAATACCTAGGGTCAATACCTCGGACCATATACCTTAGATCAAAATACCTTGGACCAAATACCTCGTACCAAAACCTTATTTTTCCAAGATATACGCACTTTTCCTTCTCTGAAAGTGCATGTGTACATATACGCTACTTGTGTTCAGTGAACCTACGTGTATAAGCAGCTTGGTCAAGGTGAACCTGCGTATACATCTCTTTCTTCATTCTTTGTAGTTTGATATGTAATTCTTTATTGTTGACATGTTGTATTGTGATCTTTCATCTGAGCAAGTTGCCATCAAGGATAACACTGCTATCATAACGTCAACAATCTACCCGTTTGGACTTGATGGCAATAACAACACCAATTCACTCTCCTCCTTTGACATCAAGGGCAATGGGTCGTGTTCCCCCTTTGACATACATTATGTTGGTCATGCTCCTCCTAAGTACATGATGTATTCTCTGATTGAGCTCCCATGCTGAGGTGTACTAAAACCATCCATGCTCCCCCTGAGCACAAGCAAAGTATGCAAAAATATTTTTGAAAAGAATAACATGACTTTATAAATCAACTATGTGAGGTTGACCTTCCTATCACCAATGACTCATATATACATCCATCTCCCAACCAAGTGGGGATATAAATTACATCATTTGTCCAAGAGGACTCATTCAAGTGTATGAGAAGACATATCTCACCCTAGACTTTTACATGACTTGAGCAACAAATGGTATAAATATCTAAAGCCATAGCTAGACTCAGCAACCATAATGCCAAAAATGCTGAATGTATGTGAAGGCTAATGCTCCCCTTGAACCAGTGCTACCTGTGCATTGTTAACAGGTCAATTATCAAGGCATCTTTGTTAGCCTGATAAAATTAATGAACAGAGCATATTAATCATCAATATCAGTCAGAGCACCCATATTAGAGCCTTCCGCACTGTTTTTCTTGTCTAAAAAACATATATGTTCCTTGACCCATAGAAACCCACGTCTATACACGACTACACTTCATGAAACACGTGTATAATAACATTCCTCTAAAAAATTTGATTTAGCAATAGGATGATGTAGCAACTACTCCCAGATTTTGTCTAAGATATTCAAATGTCTCTCTAGGTGGTGGTTTAGTGAATATATCATCAACCTGTTCTTTGGAGGGAACATATTCGAATTTGACCTTTTGTTCAAGCACTTGTTCACATAGAAAATGGTATTTGATGGGCATGTGCTTGGTCTTGGAGTGCATGGCTAGATTCTTTTAAATACCAATGGCATTTGTATTATCACATAGAATGGAGATGGGTGGAGTGCATGTGATTTGAATGTCTTGCAATGTTTTCATCATCCAAAGTAGTTGTGTGCAGCAAGATGCAACATCCACATATTCTGCTTCAACTGTAGATAATGCAATTGGATTTTTTTTCTTGCTAAACCAAGACACTAACCTAGAACCCATATAGAATGCACCACCACTAGTGCTTCTTCTGTCATCAACACTTGCTACCCAATATGCATCTATATATGCACGAAGAGTAAGATATGTATCTCTAGCATACCATAAACCAAAGTTCTTTGTCCCTTGAAGGTATTTGAAAATCCTTTTGACTACCTGAAGGTGTGATCGTTTGGATTTGCTTGGAATCTTCCAACTATTCCTACTGCATGCATGATTTTAGGATGGGTACCTGTTAGATAAAGTAGACTGCCAATCATGGATCTGTAAGTTGGTTGATGTACTACTGTTGATTCATCATTTGAGCTAAGAGTGCATCCTGTTACCATTGGGGTACATACAATTTTAGAATCTTCCATGCCGTACCTTTTCAAGATTTGTTTGAGATATTTCATTTGTGAAAGAAAAATACCATCTTTATTTTGTTGAACTTGTAGACCAAGAAAATAGGTAAGTTCACCAAGCAAGGACAATTCAAATTCTTGTTGCATTACTGAAGCAAAATTCTGACTCATGGATTCTTCATTGCTACCAAAAATGATATCATCAGCCTAAACAATAATTATTAGCAATCTATTAGTGTCAATCTTTGTATATAGATTGTTATCTTCTGACCCTTTTGAAAAACCCTGTTGGTGTAGATATTTGTCAAGGTGATAATACCAAGCCCTTGGAGCCTGTTTTAGAAAATTGAGTGCCTTTTTGAGTCTGCACACAATTTTTGCATCATTTCCAAGAATTAATCCTTTTGGTTGTTCTTCTTCTAAAGATCCATTAAGGAAGGCAACTTTTACATCCATTTGGTATACTTTGAATTTCTGAAAGCTAGAAAGAGAAAGAAACTTCCTTATGGCTTCAAGTCTAGCAACAAGTGCAAAAGTTTCTTCAAAATCTATACCTTCTTGTGGAGCATACCCTTTGCAAACAAGTCTGTCCTTGTTTCTAATAACTTCTTCATTTTCATTCAGCTTGTTTTTGAATATCCATTTAGTTCCTCTAATATTTTTATCATGAGGTCTAGGAACTAATTCCCAAGTATTATTCTTTTCAATTTTCTCAAGTTCTTCATTCATGGCCTTGACCCAGCATTCATATTTGCATGCTTCATTTAAATTTTGAGGTTCGATGGAGGATAGTAATGCTAGATAGCTTGCTGTTTCTGTAATAGTTCTTTTGTATGTACACGTGGCTCTTTTTCCCCTAACATTCGACTCTCTAGATGATTTTTCTGAACATACTTGAATGGAGTCTTTTCTTCTATCATTATCTCTTCTTCTGGTGCTTCATTAGCTTCTTCTTTAGAATCATTATGATTTGATGAGGAAAAATAATCCTCATCTTCTTCATTGTCATAATATTCAGTTTTTATCTGTTTTGGATTTTTGCATGCTTCATCAACTATGTTATGAAACCAACTCACAAAAAGATAGAAAAGATAGATCAACACCATAGAATTCAGCTTCTTCTAGGGGGCAACCTCCTTTACATTACATAAATGAACAATTCTTGGATGATTCAAATGACAAAACCTCCTTTCTATATATAGGAGTCTAAGGAGTCACAATATAACCCAGCCGACCTAACAATAATAATATAAAGCCACAAAAATAACAATAGAGGGATTCTATGGGGCACAGTAATAACAATATGGGGACAATAGGGGCACCAACAATATTAATAAGGGGTACAACTACAATAGTAATGGGGTAATCACTAGTATTATAGGGATCCAACATGCCCCTCTCCTTTAAAAATGTGTTGTCCTCAATGCTTGAGTAGTTCTATATACTTCTGTATACAATTCTCATCCTCCCATGTGGAATCTTGAGCGGATAAGTTCTTCCACTTGATAAGATACTCCAAAATTGATCGATTTCATAACTATCGAGTTCTTGTTTCTGTGACTGCTTCCGGTTCCAATATAATTTTTCCTTGCTCATCAAGTTCTGGCAATATTGTTTGAACTGGGAGCTTGTCGCCTATAACCTTGTTTAAACATAAAACATGGAAAATTGGGTGTAATTGAGAAGCTGCAGGAAGCTCCAATTTGTATGCCATAGTACCAATATTTTGCAACACCTTGTATGGACCATAATACTTTGGTGATAATTTATTATCCTTCTTATCTTGCTTGAGGGACATTTTTTTATATGGTTGTAGCCGTAGGAATAACTAATCACCTACATAAAAACTTATTTCATTATGATGTTGATCTGCCTATTGTTTCATTCTATTCTGTGCCAACATGAGGTTATCCTTTAAGAGTTGGAGGACTTGTTGTTGATGTTTGATGTGATGTTCCACTGCTTGAACCTTAGAATTTTCTCTTAAATATGTTGTGATGGATGGTGGTTGATACCCATAAAGTGCCATAAATGGGGTCATTTTTGTTGTTGTATGGAAGGAAGTGTTATACCACCATTCAGCCAGAGGCAACCATTTGACCAATTGTGTTTGTTTATCAGATACAAAGCAACGAAGATATCCTTCCAAACATTTGTTTACTATCTCATTTTGCCCATCAGATTGAGGATGATAAGATGAGCTATGAGCTAACTGAGTACCAAGACAAGAAAATAATTTTGTCCAAAAATTTCCAGTGAAAATGGGATCTCTGTCACTTACAATAATCTTTGGTTTCCATGTAGCTTTTGAGTTGTTTCCATAAATTCAGTAGAAACTATACTGGCTTTAAATGGATGTGATAATGCACAAAAGTGTGCATACTTGGTAGGTCTATCAACTACCACCATGATGACACTCTTTCCCTCAGGCTTAAGTAAACCTGTGATAAAATCCATTGAAACCTCCTCCCAATGTTGGCTAGGAATGGATAAATGTTGTAATAGATGTGGGGTCTTAATTGTTTCAACTTTATTTTGTTGGCAAACCAAACATTCAGCCACAAAATTTTGAATATCCGATTTAAGGCCATCCCAAAAAAATTCCTTCTTAACCCTGTCGTAAGATTTTAAAAATCCTGAGTGCCCTCCTAAGGGAGAAGTGTGCAATTCCATAAGAATCTTTTGTTTGAATTTGGAATTCTTATAGAGGTATAAGAAATCTTTGTACCACAACAAATCATTTTTCCAGCTAAATGTATCAAATGTACTGGAATCTTGTTGTAACTTTCGAATAACTGCCCACACTTCTTCATCATTCTTCCATTCCTCCCTTGCTTCTTTTATCCAATCTGGTTGGATAATAGAAATGGTGCACAACAATGCTTCCACATCCTCATCCTTTCTTGAGAGTGCATCTACCACCACATTTTGCTTCCCTTTTTTATAGATGATTTAAAAGTCATAACCCAACATCTTTGTGACCCACTTTTGTTACTCTTTAGAGGATAATCTTTGTTATAAAAAGTATTTAAGGCTATCATGATCCACTTTTACCTTGAAGTGTCTTCCCATTAGGTAGGGTTGCCGTTTCTTAAGTGCATGTGGTATTGCCAACATTTCTTTCTCATAAATTGCTTTGTGTAAAAACTTTTCCTTGATTGGATGACTTTCAAAAGCAATTGGTCTTTCATCTAGCATTAAAATAGCACCAATTCCATTTCCTAAAGCATCACATTCCAAAATAAAGGTTTTTGTGAAGTCTGGTGTAGCTAAGACCGGTGCTTGGCACATTGCCTCTTTAATATGTTCGAAGGCCTTTGTTGCTTTTGGAGTCCATGAAAATGTATCTTTCTTCAATAACGTTGTTAGGGGTGCTGCTATTCTCCCATAATTCTTAACAAACTTGCAATAATACCCTATCAACTCGATAAATCCTCGCAGATGCTTTATGGATGTGAGCATTTTACATTCCTTAATGGCTTTAATTTTTCTAGGGTCTACCTTAACTCCTTCATGAGATACAATATGACCCAAATATTCCACCTCTTGTACTCCAAAGAAACATTTGGATCTTTTTGCATATAATTGTTTCTCCAATAATTGTAGCACCCTGTCAACATGTTCAACATGATCCTTCCAAGACTTGCTGTAGATTAGTATATCATCAAAAAATACTAGCACAAATTTTCTAAGGAAGGGTTTGAAAATGGAATTCATGAAACCTTGAAATGTCGAAGGTGCATTGGTAAGGCCAAAAGGCATGACCAAAAATTCATAATGACCCTCATGAGTTCTAAATGTTGTTTTCAGGATGTCTTCAGTCTTCATTCTGATTTGATGATATCTTGAACAAAGATTCAACTTGGTGAAGTAAATTGATCCATGGAATTGATCCATTAATTCACCAATGGCAGGAATGGGAAACTTATCTTTAATAGTGAGCTTGTTGAGCTCCCTATAATCTGCACACATGCACCATGATCCATCCTTCTTGTGCACCAATACTACTGGAGCAGAGAAAGAAATTTGACTGGGTTGAATTATACCAGCCTCTAGCATTTCTGCAACCGTACGTTCAATTTTACTCTTTTGGGCATAGGGATATCAGTATGGCCTGATGTTTGGAGGAACACTTCTTGGAATCAGATGACTAGCATGATCATGACCATGAATAGGTGGGAGACCTTTGGGAGTCTCAAATATCTTGGAATGATTGTCCAAGACCTTTTGGAGATATGGAGAAATAGATGATTCTGATGTGGAAACATCTAGCGAACATAATTGTACAATTACACCTCTTTGTTCCTTTTTTAGAAGCTTTATCATACCATTAGAGCTGATTATCTTTCCCGGTTTCCCTACAATACCCCTTAATTCAACTTCCTTCCCTTCCACAGAAAATTTCATGAAAATTTCTTGAAAATTAAAAGTTATTGTACCCAAGTATTATAGCCATTGGACTCCTAGTACAACATCAACACCTCCCATTGGAATGGAAACCATTGGGCTAGTCAATACATATTCTCCCATGGATAGCTTGATATTATGGCACTTTCCACAGAAATTTATTGTTCCTCCATTTGTAACCATCACTTGTCACTATGGTGCTGGATAGGAAGCAATTCAATTCTTTTGCTATCTTACAATGAATAAAATTGTGGGTACTTCCTGAATCAATCAACACTATTGCCTTTTTCTTCTTGATTTGTCCTTCTATATTGATGGTTTGAGGAGTGGTAATTCCAGCCAATGAATTACAAGATATGGTCAGATTCATTTCTTCTTTATTTAGGCTTTTTTCTTGGAGTATATCCTCTTCTTTTGACCTTTCTTGCTCCTTTTCTTCTTCCTCTTCACAATCTATGTAGAATAATTTCTTCTCAACACACTTATGACCTTTAGTGTATTTTCTATGACAACTGTAACAAAGCCCTTTTGCTCTTTTTTCTTCCAATTGTTGTGGTGTCAACCTTATAAGTTGTGGAATACTAGGGGCAACAACACTTCCATCTTTATAGTTGTGATTGGTATGCTTCCTAGTTGCCATAATTTTTCTTTCCATTTTTCTTGCTAACCTGAATACCTTCTCTAATGAATTAGGTTCCCAAAGGCGAACATCATTTTGGTTGTTATCCTTTAAATTCCCTATGAACACATCAATCCTATGCTCCTCTGGAATATTTTTTACCCTTCTGTTCAATTTTTGGAACTCCTCAATGTGCTCCATTATTTAACCCTTTTGTTTGAGACTTATCAATTGGCTAAACAAAGTGTTGCTTTTTGTATCCTCATAATGTGATATCAATTCTTTCGTAAAAATTGCCCAAGTGATAATTTGTTTATGAGAGCAAAGCCATTGATACCATACAAACTAATTTGGTTCCATATATAAAGTTTCAATACATACCTTTTGTGTGTTTTGCACATTATTGAGATCGAAAAATTGCTCCATCTGTAATATCCATGTTGCGGGATCCTTGCCATTAAACTTCCTCATATCGATTTTTTGAATATGGTGGGTCTTTGATCCAACATTAGAGTCTATGGAATCATGATTAACATTTCTCTTGTTCTCATCATGAGTTTCTTTTAGTACCCTTTCACCATTAGTGACCATTTCTTGTAGCAACTTATTCGATTTTATATTCAATTCTTCCATCTTATCATCCATGCCATCCATTTTAGTATCCAAGCCATTCATCTTAGCTTCCATTCCTTTCTTTAAACCATCCATCTTAGCTTCTACACCTTTTTGTTCAAGTGACACTTGTTGCACTTGGTCTCGTAATTTTGATATATCATGTTGCATTTCTTCCTCTTCTTCATGAGTCATGCTAGAGATTTCAGGTT